>JAHHZJ010001564.1:0-30204 GCA_021437245.1 Aegilops speltoides
ATCAGGAACCCCTCCTTCAGGGAAAAGGACCGCATCCGAAGATCCGGAGGCCAAAGCCCCTAAGCGTGAGAGAGAAATTCACCGGTCGTCCGTCAGGGAGAGTCGAACGCCAATCATCGCCAAAGGATCAGCCCTCCGGTGAGCCGTGAGTATGAAAAGGGGGTTAATTAGTAAGGAAGTACCTTCATTTGTGCTACATAGGTAACGAAATATTTATATTGCAGTTTGGATCTACAGACCTTCTCAAATGAGTTCATCTTGAGGGACCTTCTTACGGAGATGATGGAGAAGCGATCGCCTCCGTCTGCCCAGCGCCGCCGAGGATGGTGGCGGCGAGCGAAGTGTAAATCACGGAGGTATCCCAAGTCCGGAGGGCCAGAAGATTCGGCACCCACTAGTATCCGGCGGAGGCGAAGCGAAATCTGCTTGAGAAGTCCGTTTGAGGAAGATCACCGTGCGTTGATCGCGTTATGGTGATTGGAAAGATTCGTCATGAGGCGGATTGCGTGATACCGCCATGAGTTCTGCTGGCGGGATTTGAGGTATCACGAGAATGGCGCACCCTTTTGTCTTTTAACCGTTTACGCGCAGAAAAATCATACTGTATAGATAGTAGCCCTTGGGACTCGGTAGGTTAGTCGAAGCTTGACGTCAGTGCCGAGATCCATCGCCCGATGATGAATAGCCGCGTTCCTATGCAGGTGGCGGATAGTCGAGCTAGCGGACTGAGTGAGTTTGCGAGTTAAATTGGCGACTTGACTTAGCGAATCACGGACATACGCACTTGTCGGCCGCGACTTGACGAGTCGCAAAGGTAAATAAGTTCTCGCGATTGCTTTATGAAGAATTGAAGCCCTCCTCGATAAATTATATGCTGTTTATGAGAGCGGTCTGCTGCTGTGGAAGCGCTTCGGGCGAACTTGCTCTAGCTAAAGGAGCAAGCGAAGAATTGTGTGACTGCCTCGAGCGGCGGTAGGAGTTAAAGCGAAAGCTGCGCTGCTTGCCCTAAGCCCGCGGCAGGTGGCGGATTAGCCATGAAAGTAAAGCTGCTGCCGACCGCAATGAAGACTCTTGAAAAGGGGCGGTTATCGAATGGGAAGACCTGAAGAAGGCCACCGCCGAAGCCAAGAATACCGCTCTGCAATGCGGGCTATGAAGGAGGAACTTCGCGGGAGGAGATATCGTGGTTGGCAAGCCTTTTTCTGCTCGTCGCGCTTTATGGATGGAAAGTATGCTCGGTTTGGCGGTTTGGTGGAGTCCGGAGGATCCGTATATGGACTTAGCTGCAAGTGCTGACCCGATGCCGTTAAACGCCAGGGGCGGAAGGATCACAAAACGAGAAGAGCTATATTGGTCTCAATTCAGTCGGTCCGGATCGCTCACTTCCGTTGTGAACCGGTTGGCGAGTGGGCGAGCTAAATAGGTGTCCGGACTTGCCATGGTGACATCGTATTTACGTCGGCGAGAGGTCAAGCGACGAGCTGCGCCGACTTCTGCAGCAATTCCTTGGGCGGTGCGCATATAAAGGAATGATAAGCGGTCGGCTGCCTGCGCCGAGCCGCGCGGATAGCTCTTGCCGATGTGGCGCATTGTCCGGAGATGGATGCCACTGCATTATTGCCGCCCATGAGTTCGGATGAAAACGGCTCCCCTTGAGCACTATTCGGGGAAGTTATGCGTGGCGCTTCGTGTAATAAGTCGCGATTAACACGAAAAATATCACGTTCAAATGAGCGTATTAGCTTATAATCGATGATTGTATTATAACTGCTTTTTATACTTGTCGTCCCAAGTAGTAGAACTTCTCATGTGCGGCGTTCGTATACTTTTGTATAACGAAAGATGGCAGCCTTGGCTTCGGCCCCACACACAAGATGCGGGGTGTTAAAAGATAGCGTTTTCACTTAATCCGGCGTCTCGGTCTGTTATAAGGAGGTGGTAGCGTAGTGAACGAGGCAATCCGGACTATAATGCTTTATCACTTTCACTTAGCCAGTGGAGCTCGAGGGTGGGGCTACGATATAGCCCCTAGTGGCATCACCCTTCTCCGAAGTCGGAGTGCGTATGTGCCTGACCGGGAAATGGTCCTTCGTCAAAGCGGGGAATTCTAAACATTCCGATAGTCGATCGAGTGGTTGACCAGTCTCTCGCTGTATCATGATAGTCAGTTTTCGGCTTTCTCTACTGAGGTGCTCGCCCGGCCGGCGGCAGAACTGTCGCGATAGTTCTCCACAGTGCTGCGTTAGCGATGATCTGAGCGTAAGGCAGCAAAACAGGAGGGCGGGCAAACCCAACATTTGACCAAAGACATGATTGAAGACTAATGCATATAATGCCTAACTCGAGGCGCCGAACACTCCCTAAGGTGTTGGTCTTTATAATAATAAAGGCGAAACGATGCTGAAGCCCCTAGTGTCGAATGCGGGCATGGTCTTGGCAGCGGTGATGCCAAAGCGTCGAGGCTCGCTTTGGCTATAGGAAGAAACCAAGGAGAACAACAACAAGAGCGATAAAAAAGGTCTGCGAGGGTCTTAATCTGAAAAGAATCCTCTAGCAGGTCCCTCTTGCGCGTCTGCGCTGTGTCTCGTTGCGCCGTTGTCTGGGCGGGTATGCGTTGTTCATACTGTAGAAAGAGAGAGCGTTTAGTTTTAAAAACAATTACGTGCGAAAAATATGTGAAAAATAAAATATAAATAACTAAAAGCAGGGTTTGTATGAACCCAGCGGTTGTTTATGCTTGGCTATAACCCCATGAAGGGTATGCTGGCTAGAGCCCCTAGCCCTCTTGAAGCGGATTCGTCTATCCAAGTCAGGGGTCTTTAAGTGACCCTCGCACTAAAATGGCGCCATGCGGACCGGGCATCTTAGTGTAAGAGGCGTAATGTGGTATGGCGTTGAAGCGGACAAAAGCCTTCGTCCCAAGAGTGCTTGATATTCACTTTTAAATGGGGCGATATGAAAAATTAATTTTTCTCGTCGAAATTGTTCGTGATCGAACCACGACTTCTAGTAATATGGAGCTGTGCACTTGGCGTAAGGGCTGGCGTCACTCGCTTTGAAGGAAGTCGGCTGTGTCGAATTTTGGCAGGGTTTATCCCCATCCTACGGATTGTTTTTGAATATAGCAGGTTTAAGTCCTGCCTCCGTCCATTAGGGCGTTAGTAAGTGTAATCCGTCTATTATGGGATTCAATATCGAGGGAGTGATTGGTTTTGATATCCAATCTCTGCGATCTGCTAGGTTGGACAGCGAAGCTCTTTTAGGAAGTGCCGCACTATTTTCCGTATTACATGAAGTGAGTTCTTGCTTTGACCCCTTGTGGGAAAGTCTTTTGTTTTCGTTGCTTTCTGCTGTTGGGGTTTATCGTCTTAAGCAGCGTGTCGAGCCCCTTGTGTTTAGCGTTTGGTCGGCGGATTGTTTAAAAACCCAACAATCCACTGTGGGTGTGATTTGCGAGGCCTTAAGGTACTATGGATTTGACATATCCGACCCAATATCTTGTTTAAGTTGGACAATTCGTCCTTTGTCATCCTTAGAGGCTGTGTTTTGTTGTTGGGCGCGAGCTTTTGAATCCGGCGTTGACTGCCGTGCTCTTTTGGCTTTTATTTATTCGGTGCTGCTCTTTTCTGTAGCCGTGATTTTTCGTTCCATCTCTTATCTTGGATGTACTTGGGTGCTGGTGCTGCATCTTGCTAGCCAGCTATCTTCTCCAGCATGACGGGTCATGAGGCTTGTTAGTGCGGACATTGTCCTCGGCTTCTCTTGACCAAGGTGCTGGCCAGCCATTAAGTCCGGACATTATGATTGAAAGCTGCTAAGGCTTGGCGTCAGGACGATCGACTATTTGGTTCTTTTTGGTAAGGAACTTGTTCCGAATTTCGTCTTGACTCTCGGGCTGTTGAGTTATATGACTTAGATCATGTCGCATCGGAGGCGAACATAAATCCTTGAAAATTTGCTCTAGCGTCCTCGAGCTCTTCCCAACTTCCAGCAGTGTTTTCACGGGAGGCTTTTAAGCCAATGCCGGGCTGGCCCTTTGAGCTTGAGGGTAGGTATTTTATGGCGTGGAGATCGTCTCCTCTAGCCATATGTATATGTAGTATATAATCTTCTATCCAGACTACAGAGTCTGTTGTTCCATCGTGAGGCCTCTATATTGATGGGTTTAAATCCTGCTAGAATTCATGGTCGGCACCTCCTCCGGTGAAAGAGCGGTGGGTGTCGGCGCCCTGTATTGTGTGTGCCGCTATCATCGGACACTTATGCGTGTTGCCTTGCTTCATGGGGCCTTCTCCTTTAGCTTGCGTAGATGGACTGGCTGGGCCATCTATCCTTCAAGTTAGTTAGCTGATTTATGTGTGGCGCTGTTGTCGAATTTGGCTTTGTCATCTGGCCGTCTATCCGACTTGAGGCAGCCCCTTTATTTTGGGCGGTGGAGGCTCTATGGCCTCCTCGTCAAGTCGATAGCAGCTTGCGCCGGGTAGCTCTTGGATTGGTGGCCATTGCCGTACTTGCTCTGCGGTTTTGAGCACTTTGCTCCATCTCATTAGAGTGTGTCTTCGGCTGTTTTGAGACTCCGTTTTTCCTTCTTGAGGCTTCTTGCGATCTTGTGAATCTTTTCGAAGGTTCTTACTCTCGTGGCGTGTCCGGCATGGTCGTCCGGACTGTTGTTTTCACGGGCTTGGTGATTATCTAACTTCGTCATGTTGGACGATTGCTCGTCATCCACTTGTGAGTCCTGCCGTGTGCGGGCTCCTTTGGAAGCGTTGTTGTCGGCGGGACTTAGAGGCGTCTCGCGCGCCGTTTAGTCGTTGTCGGCGGGGTCATCTTCTCCATGACCCGTTGGTCTCGTTATCACTCTCCTTTGGGTGTCCACCATATATATGTCATGTGGCGAGGTAGTCCTCCGTGCCCTATAGGCTCTGTTTCTTGTTAAGTCTCCGGCATTGTCGTCTATTCCGTCAATGTCTTGAATCATAGTCTAACATGTCGGTTAGGTAAATCGGCGGTGGCTACAAAGTGGGTGGTGGGTGGGATCTGAATTTATTAAGTCGTCCGTACTCAACCATCCTGGCCATAGTCCGGCGGGACTCTCTGATAATGAGAGATGTTTTAGTGAATTCAGGATATCGCCAAAAGCGAGTATTGAAAGATGTCATGGCGGTGAATTCCATAACGGCCCAATCCGGATCGATTGGTAGGCGGCGGGAGGTTGAGTCAGCGGAGTCGGCGCCTCGGAATCATGAGTTCGCGAGGGCAAGATTAGTGTTGGCTCCATCGCCGTGGATGTTGAAGCCCGGCGGCGTCTATCCACCGACCCTCGATCTGGGCGTCGGCTCGGGCTAATGGCGAAGCGGATCCGTGTCACGACCACCAAAGGCCTTTGTTCGGTGGCGAGCTAGATCATGCCCGTCGTCCACGGTCTTGCGGCGGCTTGGCTGTGGCTCGAGTCCGTCGAAGATCAAGTCTCCGCGAACGCCGGCCATGAAGTTTAAGCTTCGAATCTGACTGCGGCGGGCGTAGCTTCGATCTGCTCGGATGGCCAAGTGAATTGGCCCGGATGCGAAGCCGCCGGATCTGAAGATCTGTCCGGGAGAAAAGTCTCACCACTGGACAGCGTGGTTGGTCGAAGATGCCATCGAGCCTATCGATGGCGACAGAGGAACTCTCAATGAAAGCACCAATGTCGGTGTCAAAACCGGCGGATCTCGGTAGGGGTCCCGGCTGTGCGTCTAAGCGGATGGTAACGGAGACAAGGGACACAATGTTTTACCAGGTTCGGGCCCTCGATGGAGTAAATCCCTCGTCCTGCTTGATTAATATTGATGATATGGGTAGTACAAGAGTGGATCTACCACGAGATCAAGGAGGCTAAACCCTAGAAGCTAGCCTATGGTATGATTGTTGTAATGTATGTTGTCCCTCTGGACTAAAGCCCTCCGGTTTATCTGAGACACCGGAGGAGGCTAGGAATTACAGTCGGTTACAATGGTAGGAGATCCACCTATCCGTGTTGCCAAGCTTGCCTTCCGCCAAGAAAGTCCCATCCGGACAGAGCGAGTCTTCAATCTTGTATCTTAGTAGTCTTGGAGTCCGGCGGATAATGATAGTTGACTATCCGGACACCCCTAGTCCAGGACTCCCTCGGTGAAGGTACCACGGTCTGCCGTCCTCCGCCAGCGGCCACTTTCTTGGTCTCTGGTGAAGCTGTCTTCGCCTTCTTGCACTTGCCGGTCGAGCTCGATGGTGCGTCCTCGACGGTAGCGTAGCACTCCGAAGAGGTGCGCTTGCCGGAGTGGGCATCAGAGCTACTCTTGCCAGACTTGGTCTTCTTCTTCCCCCGGGGAGCTTCAGCGGCAAGTGGTTTGCGTTCTGCTGCGGCTGCTGCTTCCCACTAGATCTTGTCGGTACAGATAAGTGCATCTTTCTTGTCTCCTTGGATAGAAATGACACTTATTGGACCGGGCATCTTGAGCACATTGTAGGCGTAGTGAGAGGCTGCCATGAACTTGGCAAGCGGCTGGACGGCCGAGTATCCCATTGTAAGGCAATGAAATCAGCAACATCAAGCGTGACTCTCTCATCCTAAAATTCAGCTCGCTGCCAAAGCGTCCTTGGCGGTGTGATCTTCCCCTTGACTTGCTCCTTCCGGGTTGATTCCTTGAAAAGTACCGGTTTCTTGAGCTCATTGTCGGGGATCGGAGCTTGTTGAGCACCTTGGAAGAGATCAATTTAGGCGGCCCGCCGTCAAACAACATCTTCGTGACCTTGAGGTTGCGGATGGTTGAGTGAAACCAACATCGGCAAGCACCGACCCATGATGATGCGATCGGGGTGATCCTCAACATCAAAGATGATGGGCATCTTTGGACCACCTCGGGGGCTTCTTGGCGATTGACCAGACGGTTCTGCTGTGTTCACTTCCCGCACCCACTGTTTGAGTTGGCGGTGCGAGGTGTGCAGAGACGTGCCGCCGTCAATGAGTTGCCTTCTGAAACTCCTGCTCGTCGGTCTCATCCTCCTCCATCTCATCATCTTCATCTTCGTCTTTGTCCTTGTGCGGCCGCGGGGAGGCCTGTCTCCTTGCCGCTGCTTGGCCTTGCCACGGCGCCCTCCCCGGGCGGGACGCTTCTTGCCGGACCCTCCGCCACCTTCCTGGGCCTTATCTTTGTCACGGCGCTCGTATTCAGCTTTCTGTCGCTCCACCATCTGCTCAACCTTCTTGCAGGCTTGGAGGTCATGGCCCTTGGTGCGGTGGATCTTGCAGATCTTGCTTGCGAGCCGTCACTGCTCGTCGGCCACCACAGCCTTGCCGGAGTCACCAGCTTTGGCCTTGTCGGCGCCGCCTCCGCTGCCGGACTGCTCAACAACTAGCACATCCTTAGCCTTCCTATTTACATTGTTTACGCCTCCGGTTCTTCTTTGGGGGCGTCCTCCTTGTCGAGATCATACGCTCCTGCATTCTCTCGGGAGTTTCCTCCCCTCTTAACCGTCTTGCTTGTTGGCGAGCATATAGCTCGGCTGACATCTCTTATCTTGCACATCGCCATCTCCTCCCTCATCCTGCGATTACTTGCGTTACGATGGAAAGCCTTGATAACCTGTGGCGGGGTGGGCGTGCAGGATGTTCGCTGCACTGGCCCGAATCTCTGTATGTACTTGCGAGAGGTTCTCCTTCTTTCTAGGTGGCGAGATGAAGATCGCTCTCCTGGCCATGGGGTTTGTGGCGCTTTGTGAAAGCGTCGACAAACTGATAGCCTGAGTCATACGAAGAGATTGAGTTGTCCGGCAAGTGCATGAGCCAAGATCGGCGTTGGGCTTGAGCACCGGCACGGAAGTAGTTGGCGAGATCTTCTCGTCGCGCCCGACAGCTGCACCGCGATGGTGTAGGCGAGAACTTCGATGGATGTATCCTGCCATCGTACTTCTCGGTACATCGGCTTGAAGTTCTTGGTCTTGGGCCCTTTGGACTGCCGCAGCTCACGAGTGAATCACGGGGACCTACCTACAGCGTCTGACAAGTCGCTGGTTCCCCAGGCGCATGCATATCAACGATGGGCCCAGTAGCGCTGTCGGTGACGTCGCGCTTCTCTCCGGCGCTTCGATGTGAGTCTGGCGTCTTCTTATCGTCGTTCTTGGAGAACTTGGCGTTGATCACGGCGAACTTCGCGGCTCCGGCAGCGGTGGAGTCGGTGTCGATGTTGGCGGCGAGTCGGCGATCTTGGCGCCGAGTGGGGAGTGCATGGTGGTGGCACCCCAGCGGTCTTATCGGCGTCGGCTTGCGCTGGGCGTCTTGCGAGCTTCGATGTGCTTTCGGTTGCGGGCTTGTCGCCGTTAGCGGCCGATGAGGCTCGAATGGTGGCCCTCTAGTCGTCGATCTTATGCGGCGGAGGGTAATCTAAATGGCTGGGCTCGAGCGATTGCTTCTCTGAGTCTTAGGTGGTGGCGGCGAGCAGCGAGGCGAATATGCCGGACTTCTAACGGTGTTAGAAGGGCAACATCTCGTCGAGCGATCGTGCAGCGCTTCGTGCCAACATCTTGTGGCGCATGTTGGCCTTGATCGTCCGCGATCCACCAGCTTCGGCCTTGCTCCAATGCGATGCGGTGCTGGCGCACCATGGCATTGTCGATCCTGCACCTCTGGGAGGTGCGGTGTATGTATAAACCGAAGCTTGCGGGGCCTTGTCCTTGGACCTGGTGACGATGTGAGTCCCCGTCGGCGCCCGCTCCTCGCGGCGTCTACCCACCACCCGTTTGCTCAGCGGCGGTGGGATCGGCGTGGGCGGGCGGCCACCTCCGAAAGCTTCTTCTTGGTGGCATGTCGATGAAAGATGTTGATGTAAGCGGAGACGGATCAGTTCGCACAACCTTGGCGCCCCCCTACAGTGCGCAAAAGATGTAAGTGGGAAGCGAACACCTATAGGCGGGGCCTTTTGGTCGGCAGGGAAGCGAAGCGCCGCGAAGAGCAGATCGGTCGAGCAGCGAGTTTTACCCAACCGGAGCTCTCGGAGATAAAACTCCTCTGCTGCTTTGTATTTGTATTTGTTCTAGCTTGAGGCGTGGGTGTGTTGTAGTCTCGAATAGGTGAACCCCTTCTCGTGCGCATGGGCCTCCTTTTATAGTCTAAAGGGGTCTGCGACAGTGCTGTGCATGAAAGAGGGTAAAAAAGTAAGCGGGGGTTGGTACAACCGCTATCAATGATGCCTCCTCGTAACTCGATGGTAGGGACAAGGGCATTTAATGCCCGTCCGTTAAAGCAGTCACGAGAAGCGACCGTTAGGGCGCCACCGATTGCCACGATGGCCTCCTCGTCATCTTCACATGCCACCTCGCGCAGCTTGGCTGCCTGCTACTCGCCCGTGCACGGGAATGATCTGCGGAACCGCGTCGTCGGATCTTGTTGGGCGTGGTATGCAGTGGTGGCCGCGCTGACAAGCGCCTTGCGCGATGCTGTCTTATCGCACCCGCAAGCTTGCTTCGCTTTGGTCTTGCTTGGGGCCTTGCGTCGCGTCGCGCAAGTCTCTTGAATGCCTTGATTGGCCTTCCGGCAAGCTCCTCTTGCGGGGTCTTATCTTTCAAGCAAGCTCCTCTTGCGGGGCCTTGTTTTCTCGGTTAAACACTTTGTTCTTGAATGGCGGTAAAATAGGAATAATGAAGGATCTTGGCGGACTTGGCAAGCCTACTGCGGCGGAGACTGCGACTGTTGCCGTGCACAAGTTCGAGGTACTAAGGTACCCTACTTTGAATACACCGACAGGCTGCGGTGAAAGCCACTCAAGTTTAACGACAAGCTTCTGAGAATCAAAAGCGGCAAGACATAGGCCATAGCGCCCACACACACAATACATGTTTTCTAAGTGCACTTGATAATCGTATGTCGAGGTGAACCTCCTTGGAGTCCCGTGCACGAGTCGGCGGGTAAGGATGGAGCGGATGCCATGGGTTTCAAGTCCACATTGGCGGGATAGTCGGCTCTCCGAGTCCAAATGCATCAGATGAGGCGGTGTGCGCCGCCCAGCGACCGGAGGGTAATAACATGCTTACGCACCCGTACATCGCCTGCGTGTCGATTGTCGGCGTCGTGGCGGCGCCTGGCAGCGCACATTATAGAAGGCGAAGCGTTGGCTGCATGGGCCTCGCCCGGTGCCGCGATCAAGAGAAGACCGCTGCCGTCCTCTTCAGAGACTTCGCGGGCGGTGATCCTCCGAGGACTCCGGCATGGTGAACCGGTAGCCGTGCGTGCCGATGCACCATGTCGCGCGGCGAGCCACAAAAGCGACATCGCGCACTCATAGCGATGGGCGAAGGGCTCCTTGGAGGCATCGACCAGGCCGTCCATAAGCGAGGAGTGGCTGTAGGGGCGTTGCACCAGTTCAATATATGAGCAAGTTACTCGAGATTTAATCCGAATAAGCAAAAATAAATCAGGGCGGCTATAACGAGAGATGAAACTAATCATGTGGACTAGCATAGTAGTAGGATCTGAGTAGAAACATGAATTCTACCACGATTTGAACATGAAGGGCGAAACACATACGGTGCAATGGGAGCAGACACCGTTGGTGTTGAGTTATCGCCCATGTAGTTAGGGAAGTGGTTTAGAGGTCATGGAAGAAGTCGTCGTTGGTGAAGTCGTGGCTGCCGGCGATCGCGAGTCGCTCCCAGTTTCAACGATTGCTGCGAATGGGCGCAAGAGGTAGCTGTAGGGGCGTTGCAGCCGCCCGAATGGGCTTGAGGAGTAGCACTGCAAGCGATGGATGGTGTCCTACTTGTACTCCCTAGTCTCTATCTATCTATATCTGTATAAATCAACTCTTCTGAGAAAAGCGAGTCGGTGATGATGGTATACCTGCCATCTTGTAATATAGACCGTTCGATCTATATCGGCGGATAGAAAGCCAACTATGACAATTTTACCAAAGATACCGCACCTCTCTCCACATTTATAGATAAGGGGTTGCCTAGTTCATCCTTATCTCCCACAACCTCGTGCTCCTCCTATGTCTCTATCTCTACTACTCTTTTTTATAACAAATCGAATAGTGCTTTGGCAGTCCGCTGCTTGCCCGTGAGATACCACCTCCTGCGCCTCCATCATCACCAATGCGGAGTCTTTTATAGGAGTAGGAGTAGATAAAAAACCGAGTTGGTGATGATGGTGTGTCGTGCAATGCAGGGCATCTTGCTATTTTTTGCATATAAGTCCAAACACCACGTGAACGCGGTCTTTGAGCACGGTTCGTAGTCATTCCACGATCGGGCATTGAAGTTTGTAACTATTTTAGATTAGAATATACTACTCCTCCGGTGCTAGTAGTAGAAGCGAGTCCTACTCTACTACTCTACTATATGAGGTAGGGCATAATCTTGTACTAGGTCTTGTATGGAGTACCGATCTTGTGATCACTCAAGCAAGTTATGCAGCATCGATATGACCCTCGCTGCTGATATGTGTCTCGTAAGTCAAGCGGCGTCTTTGTAGTCATCATCACTGTCCACTTCCCGCGGCACAAATTAAGCTTCTCCATCTTTATGCGCACATAATCTCGTCAAGCTTCCATCCCGCTAAGGCCTCCCCCTCGTCCGAAACCCAAGCACTAACAATGGAAGAACCGGCAGCGTCCACGAAAGAGTGGCTGGAATTAAGCTCCACATAGGGTAATCAAGCTCATTGTTTCGCGTGGACAATCTCGATACCATGCCGCTCGCCTGCGTGCTTTCGTTGGGGATGTATCGTTTACTCAAAGCCCTCGGGCGGAGCTTTTAAGCCAGCTCCTTGCTTGCGATGCGCCTCATCTTGAAGCGGCGTGTCCGCAGCATAATGATCGAAGGGTGGCGAGCATCAACCACCTTCCTTTGCGATCGATCCTGTCGACCTCGGCTACATTAGCGGTATGTCTTGGAGTCGGCATGAACATGTCTTGGATGGTGCTGCGTCGTGACGCGGCGGCTGGATGCTCGTGGAGGTCTACACCGGTGATTGATCCCCTTCCTTTGATTAACATTGCACTACTTTGGCACATGACGAATACTCGGAATCTCTGATAGCCAACATGATACCAAGTTTGATTTGCTCAGGTTGTAATCTGCAAGTGCCCACAAGATCTGCGAATTATAAAATTTCAGGCTAATTGCGTTCTTCAGCTGCGGTCTCGCCTATCGACAGTCCTGCGGTAAGTGGATAAATCTGCGCGTCCGCCGCGAGGATCATACATCGTCCATGGTTCTCGATGCCATTGAACACAAGGGCTTCATTCTGTTGTCGACTCCTTCTATGATTGGGCGTATTCTGGCCTACTCGATCATCGCTACAAGCGGCTATTCAGCGGTATGTTACTTTCCTATGATATCATGATGGCTTGCTTATATTACTGTCAACATTTACTGAAAAAATATTCATGCTCATAACATGTTGTTCTTAAGATTGACTAAATAAAGAGCCCATTTTTATTTGACTCCAACTTGATATGATGTTGTAGGCCGCCTGGTGTCCCTAACCTTCCTAATCCCAGAACCTTTCAAAGAAAAGCAGCATGGCAGTTGCAGGTGGTTCCTGGCTCGACCAGACGATGGCGAAAGATTAATGATCGTTCGCACGTACCGGACGTGTTGTTTCGCGGAATACAATCACGATCCTTGCAAGGTCTTTGAAGCGGGATCCAGCTTCTCTGGGCCTTGAAATTTTTTGGTGGAGGCGGTAAGTAACCTTGGTACCGCTCTCTGTTTGTCGGTGAATTATCGATTAACTAGGAGATAACGGCGGCAGGATCATGATGGCGGCGTGGTTTTTGTTCATCGAGCAAAGCGTTGTGTACCTGCGTACCATGCGTCTCTGCATGCACCATACCACGATATGTCTTTGCCGCTTTGCAGCCCAAAGTAGGAGAGAGGGTTGCAAGTGTCGGACTTCGACCTGCTGGCTGGAGTTTCCCTGTCGAGCACCCATCTGGTTCAAGCCGTCGACCAATCTCCTGACTTAATAAATTGTAACGTCTAGCGAGGCGAGTTAGTTAGATCGTACACTTGGTGTAGTAGGATCTTTATTTAGTTTGATGCATACACTTGTTCTTTTTGGAAGCCCTTTTGTAATGATGGCTGATGTTTGGTTTGGAAGAAAGCTGCGTCTTCAATCTTGTAGCACCTTATTATATTTTGCACCCCGGCCTTGGTTCTTTCTTCTTCTGCTGCTGTTTCGATGTCCGATCGGTAGTATATTTTGTCGATTGGTTGAATAAATGTGTTGTTAGAGCGACAAACACAATGTTTTGGAAGTCTTTGCGATTAGATCCTTTAGTGCCCGTCCGTCGTAGCTCATACTATTTTTAAATGCGGAACAAATTTTCCACTTGTTGATAACATGCATTGCTTGATGAAGGCCCAATAGAAAGCCCATAATTAGCTGGAAGGAGGCTCTCACATGAATCCGGCCCAAGTACAAGCTCATGGTCCCCTAAACATAAATAAGTAAATAAATAAATAAAGCTAAATGCTCATGCACTAGCTCTTTGGGAAAATAGGTAGCCGGTATTTCTTTTTGAAGAATACCCAAGCTAGGCCTATTTGTTTTCTCCAATGCAGGGCTGCAAATCTTTCAAGACAAGGAGGGATGCATTCCGTCTAGCCAAAGTATGGTCGATGTCTATTAAAGTAATATCAAAAGGGTTGAAAATTCCAAAAATTATAGCAAATGGGATATTAGTTTTTTTTTGAATTTTGTTCTTCAGCGATATCTTATCGTATTTCATTGGATTTAACATGACATAGTACTAATTTATTTTTAAATTTGTTTTAGTATGGCTACTAATTTTTGGATTAAGAATATTTCGTTCCCCAGCAAAAATTTGCGAATATTCAAAATTTCCCACATATTTAGTTAATTTTTTGACCCTGGTACTGACCAGAAAATGGCCGACAATTCTGAAAATGGAAAACGGGCTACAATAAATTCCATATGAATTATAAAATGAGTAAAAATTATAAAAATAATAGCAAATGGGCTGTACATGCCACATATTTCCATGCTGACTTGTTTATGCAAGGCTTTGTCGATGAACACATGATTCTAGCGGCGGTGATTGTTGGATGTCCATCAACGGCCGATGTCTTCTTCAATCTCGATCTTCCTACTCGGCCGCCTAAACTAAGCGCCCGTGGACTGCCTACTCCCTCTGTTGTGGCCCATTGTGATGCCGCATAAGTTCCCCGGCCCACCCTACTCCCTCCGCTAGCAGGCCGCGCAATCAACTACCTCCTTATTATGCGAAAAAAATGATTCCTCCCTTGCGACATCTGGGGCGCACGGTTGGAAGGCTGACTGCGGGCCTACTACGTTGCAGCGTATCGCGGGCTTGTGAACTTAGTCAACAAAGCGATTCTAGCGGCGATAACCGTTGGATTTGAATCGGCGGTCTGCTACTTCTTCAATCGCTGCTCTTCTTGCACCGGCCGCCCAAACCAGCGTAGAGGGGGCTGCTGCTCCTCCTTCCGTGGCGGCTTGCTACCGTTGAACCTCATCGCCCCTATTACTCCCACCGCTAGCCAGGCCCTGCGGTGGCAGCCTCTCACCGCCGAACGGTGAACCCTCGTACTCCTCTCCACGTGGGCATCATTGCCGCGTCTTCCCGGCTCCGCGTCGTCCCCTTCCTAGGCCTCGCCCTCGTCCACCACCTTGGTGCTCTCGGCACGGCATAGTCAATGTGGTCAACAACATTCTGTCACATCCCTAGTTCTGGCAATGCCTAGTGCATGCATTAGAGTGTTGCATCATGTTTAAATTTCATGAAACTTGAAATGGGGATTGTTTAAACCCTAGCACCAAATGAATTCAACTAGGGTCAAAATAAAATCTTTTCATTGTACTCAAAATGCCCTCTAAAAATGTTCAACATTTCGGTTTGAGGTGAAAGCATCTACCAAAAATGGTTTATATTTTTTGCAAGACATATTAGACTCTGAATTAAATCATACTCTATTTGCATTTGGGCATTTAAATGCTATAAAATATTCCAAATGCCCAAATAATTCTGAAAATAAGTGTAGGCTGTTGAAATAATCTAAATAGAGCCTCTGATTATTTTCAGGATTTTTAAAGACTCCTAAGTATTTTAATAAAGCCCTAAATTTCTGAGAATAATAGAAAGCAGAAGAAAAAAAGCAGGCGAGAAAACCTACAGCCAGCTTACATCCATTTGGCCGGCCGGTGGCAGCCCACTGGCGGCCCAGCCGCCACCGCTTCTCCTGCAATCGTCTTCCTCCCTCGCGGAAGGGCGGGCGCGTGGCCGCCGCGGCCACCTCCACCTGCCTGCCTGCCTCCCGCCTCTGGATCTCTCCGCGTCGCCACGCACTCCCCCTCAACCGCGCGTGCCCTCTCACCCTTCCGTGCCATTCCCTCCTCTCCCTTGCTCTCTCTGCGCGCGACCACCGAGCAGACGCCGCCACCGGCGCGCCGTTCGCCGTGGCCCATCCACGCCCTAGCCTCCACGGCATGTCCGGAGATCCGCCTCCGTCGTTTGTGCCTCCTCGAGGACACACGCACCGCCGAGCGCCCACAACATCGACATCTTCAACGTCTTAAATGCGCCCGGCGCCGAAGATCCCCCTCGCTCTCCGCTTCGCTCGGTGCTTCCCGAGCTCGTCGACCGCCCAACATGATCACCGTGAGCTCTGTCCGGACACCCTCTCCCTTGCCTCGATTGCCGCCCGTATACGCGCCACCTGCGACCGAATGCACCGCCCGCCGCGGGCTCGTCGCCGGCGAAGCCCGGTGACCTTTGGTCCCCGCGCGTGCGTCCGTTGCACCGCAGCGTTCCATAAACAAAACTAGCGAGACAGCCGTCGTTTGCACATCATCGCCGTCCTCGAACGCGTTGAACCCGCGGCCGCCCGCCTGCGTCGTCGCCGGCGCCACTCGGCCACTCCGGCGCGCCACCTGCAGTTGGATGCGGACGGCGTCGCATCCGTAGCGCTGTGCTCCAGCGCCAGCGGCCATACATGGCGAATCGCGCCGCTCGCGCGCGCTGGACTTCGCCCGCGGCTAAACGCCGGCGGGTTTGACCCGTGACCGTTGACTTGCGGGCCGGTTGACCCTGGGTGACGCGGCGTGTGGGCCCAAGCCTGTTTAATTCTTGTTAGTTTAGTTAGCGCTAACTAACTTAGTTAACCAGTGGGTGACATGTGGGCCCAGCCTGGCGACATTTTAGTTAGTGTTAGCTTAGGGCTAATTAACTCCGTTAATTAAGCGAGACAACGGCGTATGGGCCCCCTGGTCAGGTTTGACCAGGCGCCAGTTGACCTCTTGGCGTCATGATGATGTCGGTGATGATAACTTATTTTACGGATTTATTTTATATAGGGAATTCGAGAAAATAACCAAAACTCTAAAATTCATATAAATTCAACGTAACTCCAAATGAGATAAATTATATATGAAAAATGATCAGAAAAATCCAATCTATCCATCTGCACTGGTTTCATGCATGTTAGAACAAATTAACACTGCTGTTTAGATGAAACAAGTTAATACATTAATATAACCTCTTAAAATGGGTTTGCATTTGAATCTTTGGTTCAAATGGACTCATCTCAATCTGTTATAGCTTGCATTAGCCCAAAACACATTCATAATGCCATGTCATGATCATGCATCATATTGTAGCATTGCATTGATTGTGTTCTTTCTCGATTCGGTGTTTGTCCCTCTCGATAGGCGTGGTTCCGGCGATGAGTTCGATGACACCAATGAAGAGCTATAATATCTTGAAGTGCCGAGCAAGCAAAACCCCTTGTTAATTCGATACAATCCACTCTCTTGCCCTGCTCTCTTTTTCTGCATTAGGACAACAATGATTTATCATTAATTGCTGTGGTAGCTGAACCCCTTTATCCTTTGCATGACTGTCATTCCCCGGTAAATAGATGAAACCCACTAGCATGAGTAGGAGTTGTTTGAGCCTGTTGTGCCTACTCATTCATGCTTGTTTGTCATGCACTGCTCTGCTTAGAGTTGAGTCAATTCGATTCATCGAGGATGAATCAGAGGTGTGTGAACATGTCCTCTACGTGTGTGAGCTAAGTGTGTGAACACGATTTGGTAAAAGGTAGCGGTGAGAGGCCATGTAGGAGTACATGGTGGGTTGTCTCATTGCAGCCGTCCTCGAGGAACCGGGATTACGTGTTTGTGATCCATGATTCAGCTACTTCCATGCATTGGGCCCGAAACCAATGGACCCTCTCGACTTCTTATTCACCATAGTCTTCGTCCGGGAGTTGCAAGTAGTTTACGGTGTTTGTAGCCTCTTTGGAGGCCGTGGGAGCAGCTGGCCCAGGAGAGGTGGGCTGTGATCACGGTAGGTGCGTGGCACGGTGTGCGGATGCCCGTTTGGTATCTCGGGAACCTGTTCACATCGTTTGGGGCTGTGGCGAAACTTGGCGGAACTCCTCATAGATGGAACCCAAATAGGCGATAAACCTAGACTAGAGACTTAGGTGTCTAGGTAGGTCGTGGCCGACACCCACGTTGAGCTTCGCTTGAAGGTTGCAGTACATGTCGGTATGTGGCGGTAAGTGGTGAGCGTGTATGAAGAAGTACACCCTGCGAGGTTAACATCATCTATTGAATAGCCGTGTCGCATGTAAGGACTTCAGGTTGCCTATAACAGTTCATAGACAAGTGAAAGTGGATACTCTAAAATCATAAGATAAGCGTGAGTGCTATGGATGGCGTTCTCGTGAGGGAGGCGGGGGCGGATCCATAGTGGTGTATTGATATGGTGAATATGTGGACTCGTGTGCCACCTCAAAAGAGTTACTTGCGATCGTAGTTCGAGGATAGTCACCGAGTCAAAGCTGGCTTCTGCTGGTTAAACCCACCATCCCTTTGTTTATAATGATGCATATGTAGTTAGTTACGATGTAAGTCTTCTTTGGGTACATTTGTACTCACGTTTGCCTATTTTATGTTTTTGCGGAGAGACTTTAGTCTCGCTAGTAGTTCCACGTGGACTTGACGTTTAGCTTGTTACCTCAGCTACGATCTTGTGCCCTTGGCAGGATCGGTAGATAGTCGGGCTTTCAAGCCTTTTTCATTTGTAGATGTCGTACTTTCGGACATGATAAGCTTCGCTTGTGCTTTGACTTGTATGCTCACGAATGTTGGGTCATGAGACCTATGTTTGTAATATCTCGCTCCTCGGGCCTAATGAATAAATACTTGAGTCGTAGAGTCATGTTGTGATGCCATGTTGTATTTGCACATATCGAGCATATTGTGTGTATGTTATTGAAATGCTTGGTATGTGTGGGATCGACTATCTAGTTGTTTATCTTTAGTAGCCTCTCTTAGGAAATGTCTCCTAGTGTTTCCTTTGAGCCATGGTAGCTTGCTCTGCTCCGGAACACTTAGGCTGGCGGCATGTGTCCTTCTTCGTTCTGTATACGTCCCTTGAAATGTCGCGCGTTAGTCTGCGGAGTCTGTTAGCCTTCTGGCCGGTTTACGAATCTGTTGGCGAGTGCTACTGCCGGAACTTACCGCTGATGACCAAACACGTTCGATGTTGGGTCATGGATGCTGTCCTGTAAGTCTGTGCCACTTTGGGTTTCACGACTAGCCATGTCGGCCGGGCTCCTTATCGGATGGATGCTAGCGACACTATCATATCGTGTGCCAAAAGCATAAGCGGTCCCGGGCAAAGGTAAGGCGACACCCGTGGAATACCGTGCGTGAGGCGCAAAGTGATATGAGGTGTTACATGCTAGATCGATGTGGCATTGAGTCGGGGTCTGACACTTTGGTATCGAGCTTATTTGCTGTGGGATTACCAAGCCAAACTGGTGAAGTTGAGTCTAGAAATGCTTTAGTTATATGTAGGGAATTGATTGTGGGATGGAGCGTAAGGCTCTTTTTACTCCTTATATCTCATGGCCATCGATGCGAGTCAACCTTTTCTCTTCTCTGGGGATTAAGAACTAGGTCTTCTCATCTATCTATCGGGATGGCGTGTTACTAATCCATAGACTTATAGAATTGTTAGTTTCAAATCTCGGTTTAGTTTTACTACTTAGTATGTTCATAGCTTTGTTGATCTCGAAACCTTGATATTGTGCTTGAATTGGCTATGCCACCATTTTTGTAATATGTCTCCAAACTTTTGAGCATTTACAACCGTTATCTGTGTCGAGTCATCGGGTTTCTAAACAATCGATGCACTTGCAAATCCTTTCCCTCTGGTCTTGATGTTCCTTTGGGCGGAGTTAATCACACTAATTGTGGAGTTGAGGTATTCTATTGCCTCGACATATATGTTGGAATTATTATTACGACCCTAGGTGTCTTAGGGATCACCTAGTAATTTAGCCATGTTTTGTGTTCCCGGTGTGAAGATTACGGCCTTATTCGAAAGCATCCGTGATGCAATTTAGTTAGTAGGTATTCTATTCACGGGTTCTTGAACCGAGATTCACCCTACTTACTTCATGTTGATAGCGTTTGCTCGTTCCTTTAGGTTATTAGTAACCTTTGCATTAGTCCTCGAGGTCCGTGGTATTTCCTTCTTCCAAACACCATGAACCATTCTTGGCGGGGAGTTCCTTTGAACCAAAGATCACAACGAGTGCTCTTGAGGAGTTCTCCATTCTATATTGTGAATCTGTCAGTTCTACCTTCTGCATGGGTTATCCGGAAGAAAAATGTTGAACTTGGTTCGACATACTAATCTATGCATCCACAACTCAGAAAAGCATATGTTCCTTTGAGTTGTTCTCTTTAGTTGTGTCCTGACCCTCGTCTGTCAATTGATAGTCAAGAGTATGTGTGCATTCGTTCATCGGTGCCTATTATTGTTGTGGTCCGTCAAGCCATTCTATTCCGGAATGACTAGGAGAAACAAATTCCAGAACCTCATCCATATCTAGGATTGGGTCAAAGTAGTTGTATCTCGCTGAGATCAAATGCCAATCCAGCTTTTGTTCTGTTCTACCCAGTATTACCATCTTTATATCAAGAATGTCATGGGAATTGCACACCATCCTATGAACTCCTGATACAGTGATACTTCTTGCCATCATTGTTCATTCCTCGGTTCCGTGTTGTTGTAACCGGAATGCCGACAAGTGAACCATGATGTGTGAAATCAATACTGCTAGCAACTCCGTTGCTTGGTAGTTAAATGGACGATAACCTCATTCTTAGCATGTTGGTTCTTGAATCATCATCCTAAGATAGATCGTGCTACCTAGTCCTTACTTCCGGTGCACTCTTCGATCAATGAGTTAGGATTGTGCCAATCCCTCGCTCTTATGATCATATCGTCTTGTCTGAAAAGCAAGATTGTTCTCGAGCTTAGTGACATACCGGTGGTTTGTGATTTTACGAATATCTTCTCGGAAGTAACACGCAGTCGTCACTGACCGCTATGTTGAGTTCGTGATCAAGTTGGTTTATTCTGTAAACCACCCTTTCTCCAAGAATCCATCTTTGGATACCCACGAGCTAGTTGGTTAAGCCAAACAACAACTTGGAGAGTTGGAAGATAAAAGATTGCTGGCTTAGTTCATTTTAAGGGATATCTTTTTATGTGTGTTGAAGAAAGATGATATCTTCATCAATTGATCCTTGAGACCGATTCTTGGAGCTATTGTCTTGCCAAAACTTTGATTTGAGTGTGGGCTATTCTCAAATCAAATTAGAATAACGATGTTAAGTAATGTTGTCTTACTCGTGGATTTTCCTCGAGCATACACCATTATGTCTTTTGGAGTCGACCAATACTATCACCTTGTTCACATAGTTATGGAATTCCATCTCCATAGGAATCGGATGAATTCTTTTGTTGAGCCATCGACAACATCCTTGTCTTCTCCATAGTTTTGTTGAACATTAAGCTAGTGTTGGAAAATTTTAAAAGCATTTTTTCATGCTAGCTCATGAAGCATATGTCGAATGTAAGTGACTTCCTCTAGTTCATGTGCATTTGATGTAAGTTGCCGCCGTGGATTCGAAAGTCAATGTTGCTTCCTTTGGATTAAGTCCCAAATCAGTCATGCATCGTGCGAAGTATTACGTGGTTGAAGACTTGCAACCTTCATTCTATATGTATTCCTAGCACACCAAGCCCTTGATTGATTTGTTCAAGGAGAATAAGTTCCTTCTTAAGAGTATACCTTATGCAAGGACTTTGATATCCTCGATGATGGTTCCCCTCCTGAACTCGATAGTGTTTTATTATAAGACTACTATGTGGTCATGCTTGTCTTGGACAGCGTGTCCACATGTGTGTGTGAACCAGCTCATGTTTTGGAGCTTGCTATAGTAGTTCATTTCACGAGAATCACATAGCGTCTTCTCATCGGTTTGTGTTGCAAACTTTCATTTATTTTCTAGACTCGATGAGTCTAGATTATTCGACACCAACCGGATCTGAATCTCGGGCAAATATGATGGTTGGAGCGTTTCCCAAAATTATATTATTGGTCTCTGTAACCGGTAAAATGGATGTAAGTGGCCACACACCCGGTAGGAAGACACTGTTATTACAATATCTTGATTGAAGAAGTTGGCCACCTCCCCATAAGGATTTAGTAGGATTTACTCCTAGTTGTGCCTTATGATTTTTGTGTTCCCAAAGTCGACCTTTTACTTGATGTTCTAGATATTAAACCATATCTCGTATGGGATATGCTAGCACATCAAGGAGAACATAAAGCGGAGTGCTAAATGTCTCTCGTTCATCATCGATTTTGTCCCTTGGCCCGCTAAGGTGAAATTTGAAAGTGTTATCCTCCTTGCATCTGCATCGTCCATCGCTATTCATCATGGTAGTATGTTGTGTTGTCGACACCTTGACATGGATGTTGGTAAAACCTTGATGAATATGGAAATGCTCAATTTCTTGAAAGCACGCACAAGCATTAGGTGCTATCATAGTCACTAAGCTGGGATTGTTCTCGGTTTCCTCGGTTATGTTATAACCTTTCAAGCGATGAACTCACTCTCTCTTGTTAAGCTTCTCCCGATTACTAAAATCATCCATTGTGTTTTCCTCAACAAGGTAATCCACATCATCCATACTAGTCGGGTATGTCATTCTCGGAACCCCTCTAAGCGATAAACAAGGAATTGCCTTAGGCTGGTATAAAGAGTTTCAATGATCTCTAAATCAAATGTAATTCTTTTTGCCACTTAAGGGATATTTCTCGAGTTACCTTCCCTAAGGTCTCTTGTTGTGGTAACCATTTTCCTCGCTACTTTGAAATCTCATCAAATTGTTTCTTAGTCCTTCATGATGTGTGTTTCTCCTCTCGGCTCAAGAGATGTTCTACATCTCATCCCGTGAAGTTGATCTTGTGATCATTAAGATAATCCATCCTTGTAGAGTGTCTACGCCCTCGTGTTGGATGAAGTTCTCTAAAGCAAAGGCGTCAAGATCAATCTGAGTCAATAAATCAACAACCTCGAGAGCAGTTGGATCATGAAGTTTGTGATACTTAGTGTCCCCTTTGTCTTCTTACCTCCGTCTTGAATCTCGGGGCGAGATTCTTATTTAGTGGGGGTGAGTTGTCACATCCTAGTTACAGCAATGCCTAGTGCATGCATTAGAGTGTTGCATCATGTTTAAATTTCATGAAACTTGAAATGGGGATTGTTTAAACCCTAGCACCAAATGAATTCAACTAGGGTCAAAATAAAATCTTTTCATTGTACTCAAAATGCACTCTAAAATGTTCAACATTTACGGTTTGAGGTGAAAGCATCTACCAAAAATGGTTTATATTTTTGCGGGACATATTGGACTCTGAATTAAATCATACTCTATTTGCATTTGGGCATTTAAATGCTATAAAATATTCAAATGCCCAAATAATTACGAAAATAAGTGTAGGCTGTTGGAAATAATCTAAATAGAGCCTCAGATTATTTTAGGATTTTAAAGACTCCTAAGTATTTTAATAAAGCCCTAAATTTACAGAATAATAGAAGAGCAGAGAAAATAAAATAGGCGGAAAACCTACCAGCGCTAACACATCGGCTGGCCGGCCCGGTGGCAGCCCACTGGCCGCAGCCCGCCAGCGCTTAATCCTGTCGTCTTCCTCCCTACTTGGCGAAGGGCGGAGGCGTGGCACTCCCAGCCGAAAGCCACCTCCACCTGCCTGCCTGCCTCCTGCGCCTCCTGGATCTCTCCCGCGTCGCCACGCTCCCCCTCAACCGCGTGCCCTCTCACCCTTCCGTGCCATTCCCCCTCCTCCCTCGCTCTCTGTGCGCAGCCACCGAGCACGCCGCCCGCCGGCGTCGTTCGCGTAGCCACATCACCGCCCTAGCCTCCCGGCATGTCCGGGAGATCCGCCTCCGTCGTTTGTGCCTCCTCGAGACACCACGCACCGCCGGACGCCCACAACATGGACATCTTCAGCGTCTTCGTCGCCGACCGCCGAAGATCCCCCTCATTGCTCCGCTTCGCTCGGTGCTTCCCGAGCTCGTCGACCCGCCGCGTGATCACCGTGAGCTCTGTCCGGACACCTCTCTCCTTGCCTCGATTGCGCCCGTAGCCGCGCGCCACCTGCGACCGAATGCGCCCGCGCCTGGCTCGTCGCCAGCCGAAGCCCGGTGACCTTTGGTCCCGCAGCGTGCGTCCGTTGCACCATAGCGTTCCATAAACAAAACTAAGCGCGACGGCCGTCTCGTTTGCACATCACATCGCCGTCCTCGACACGCCCGAACCACGGCCGCCCGCCTGCGTCGCGCCAGCGCCACTCCGGCCGCACTCGGCCGCGCCACCTGCGGTTGGATGCGGACGGCGTCGCATCCGTGGCGTGCTCCAGCGCCAGCGGCGCCATGGCGAATCGCGCCGCTCGCCGCGCTGGACTCGCCGTGACTGGCACGCGCGGCGGGTTTGACCCGCTGACCGTTGACTTGCGGGCCCAGGTTGACCCCCTGGGTCGCTGACGTGTGGGCCCAGGCCCCTGTTTAATTACTGTTAGTTTAGTTAGCGCTAACTAACTTAGTTAACCCACTGACTGGCTGACATGTGGGCCCAGCCCTGCTGACATTTTAGTTAGTGTTAGCTTAGGGCTAATTAACTCCGTTAATTAACTGAGACACTGACGTATGGGCCCCACTGGTCAGGTTTGACCTGGAGGCACCCAGTTGACCTGCTGACGTCATGATGATGTCGGTATGCGATAACTTATTTTACGGATTTATTTTATATAGAAATTCGAGAAAATAACCAAAACTCTAAAATTCATATAAATTCAACGTAACTCCAAATGAGATAAATTATATATGAAAAATGATCAGAAAAATCCAATCTATCCATCTGCACTGGTTTCATGCATGTTAGAACAAATTAACACTGCTGTTTAGATGAAACAAGTTAATACATTAATATAACCTCATAAAATGGGTTTGCATTTGAATCTTTGGTTCAAATGGACTCATCTCAATCTGTTCTAGCTTGCATTAGCCCAAAACACATTCATAATGCCATGTCATGATCATGCATCATATTGTAGCATTGCATTGATTGTGTTCTTTCTAAGTTGCGGTGTTTGTCCCTCTCGATGAGGCGTGGTTCCGGCGATGAGTTCGATGACACCAATGAAGAGCTATAATATCTTGAAGTGCCGAGGCAAGCAAAACCCCTTGTTCATTCGATACAATCCACTCTCTCGCCTTGCTCTCTTTTCTTGCATTAGGAATGACAACGATTTATCACTGTTAATTGCTGCGGTAGCTGAACCCCTTATCCTTTGCATGACTGTCATTCCACGATAAATAGATGAAACCCACTAGCATGAGTAGGAGTTGTTTGAGCCTGTTGTGCCTACTCATTCATGCTTGTTTGTCATGCACGCTCTTGCTTAGAGTTGAGTCGAATTACGATTCGCCGAGGATGAATCGGAGGTGTGTGAACATGTCCTCTTGTGTGTGAGCTAAGTGTGTGAACACGATTTGGTAAAGGTAGCGGTGAGAGGCCATGTAGGAGTACATGGTGGGTTGTCTCATTCAGCCGTCCTCGAGGACCGAGGATTACGTGTTTTGATCCATGATTCAGCTACTACCATGCATTGGGCCCGAAACCAATGGACCCTCTCGGCTTCTTATTCACCATAGTCTTCTGTCCAGGAGTTGCAAGTAGTTTCGGGTGTTTGTAGCCTATTGGAGGCCGTGAACAGCGCTGACCGTGAGGTGGGCTGTGATCTGACAGAATGTCGTGTACGGTGTGGGATGCCCGTTTGGTATCTCGGGAACCTGTTCACATCGTTTGGGGCTGTGTGCGAAACGGCGGAACTCCTCATAGATGGAACCCAAATAGGCGATAAACTGGACTAGAGACTTAGGTGTCTAGGTAGGTAAGTGGCCGACACCCGTTGGGCTTCCGCTTGAAGGTTCTTGAGTACATGTCGTGTATGGCGGTAAGTGGTGAGCGTGTATGAAGAAGTACACCCTGCGAGGTTAACATCATCTATTGAATAGCCGTGTCATGGTAAGGACTTACGGGTTGCCTATAACAGGTTCATAGACAAGTGAAAGTGGATACGGGGAGGCGGATAAGCGTGAAGTGCTATGGATGGCGTTCTCGTGAGGGAGGCGGGAGGCGGATCCATAGTGGTGTATTGATATGGTGAATATGTGGACTCGTGTGCGCCACCTCAAAAGAGTTACTTGCGATCGTGAGTTCGGGATAGCCACCGAGTCAAAGGCTGGCTTCTTTGCGGTTAAACCCCACCATCCCTTTGTTTATAATGATGCATATGTAGTTAGTTACGATGTAAGTCTTCTGGGTACATTTGTACTCACGTTTGCCTATTTTATGTTTTTGCGGAGAGACTTGATCTCGCTAGTAGTTCCGCGTGGACTTGACGTTTAGCTTGTTACCTCAGCTACGATCTTGTGCCCTTGGCGGAGATCTGGTAGATAGTCGGGCTTTCAAGCCTTTTTCATTTGTAGATATCGTACTCGAGACATGATAATCTTCGCTTGTGCTTTGACTTGTATGCTCTGAATGTTGGGTCATGAGACCTATGTTTGTAATATCTCGCTCCTCGGGCCTAATGAATAAATACTTGAGTCGTAGAGTCATGTTGTGATGCCATGTTGTATTTGCACATATCGAGCATATTGTGTGTATGTTATTGAAATGCTTGGTATGTGTGGGATCGACTATCTAGTTGTTTATCTTTAGTAGCCTCTCTTAGGAAATGTCTCCTAGTGTTTCCAGCGAGCCATGGTAGCTTACTCTTGCTCAGGAACACTTAAGGCTGGCGGCATGTGTCCTTCTTCGTTCTGTATACATCCCTTGAAATGTCACAGCGTTAGTCTGCGGAGTCTGTTAGCCGCTACTGCCGGTTTACGAGATCTGTTAGCCGAGTGCTACAGCCGGAACTTACTCGTGATGACCGACACGTTCGATCTTTGAGTCATGGATGCTGTCCTGTAAGTCTGTGCCACTTTGGGTTTCTGACTAGCCATGTCGGCCGGGCTCCTTATCGAGATGGATGCTAGCGACACTATCATATCGTGTGCCAAAAGCATAAGCGGTCCCGAGCAAAAGTAAAGCGACACCGTGGGAATACCGTGCGTGAGGCGCAAAGTGATATGAGGTGTTACATGCTAGATCGATGTGGCATTGAGTCAGGTCTGACACATTCCGTCGGAAGAGTACTATCGTGGAGAAGTGACAATTTGGGTCCCGTCCACAGAATGATTTTTTGTGATTTGCCAAGTAAATCGCTTTGTCAAGCTGTTGGGCTGCAAATCTTTCAAGAGGAGGAGAGCTTTCATTATTGGTAGAAAATGACCAATCGATAATGAGAAATGGGTTGTACATTTTTAAAACACATCAAACCGGCAATTAGTTTCAAATATTTTTTTTTATTTCGAGAATTTAAATTACATTAATTTTTATGCGTGGAGAATTTGTTGGATTTTATATTGATATACATTTATTTTTAAAATCAGCTTCAATGTGAGTCAAAATTTCAGGATTAAAAACAGTTCTGACCACACCGAAATATGCAAAATTTCGTATAAGTTTTTAACCGTGGCCACAATATGGGCTGTAATGCTAACAAAAAGAATATGGGCTCCAAAAAAACCTTAAGAATTAGCAAATGGGCTGTAAATTATTAAAAATAATGGCAGATGGGCTGTATCTTGTATTTTCCACAGTTGAGGCTTTCCTAAAAAATGTTGGCCTTTAAGCGTTGGCTGTTGGATGGCCATCCAGCGGCTGTCGTCGTCTTCAATCTCTGCTCTTCTGCTCGGCCGCTCAAACAAGCGCCGGTGGGACTGCCTACTCCCTCCTCCCGGCCCGGCTCGGCGGCTCGGACCGCATGGCTATATCTTAAATGCGCGAGAAGTGCCTCCTTATTACGCACAAAAAATGAATACTCCCCCATTGGCGGGACCTAGGATAGTGGCGGGGCTGACTTGTGAGCCTACTAAGTTGGCAGGGACGAGAGGGCTTTGTCAACTTAGTCAATATCTGCGATTCTAGCTCGATAACGTCGATGTCCATCCAACGGCCGTAGTGCTTCTTCAACCTCTGGTCTTCTTGCTCCGGCCGCCCAAACCAGCGCCGGTCGTGCCTCGTGCTCCTGCCTCCCGTGGCCGTCTCGATCTTGGCGGAGGCCTCACCGCCCTACTACTCCCACGGCTGGCCAGGCCATCCTCTACTCACCCACCCCCTATTATTCTGCGGTGGCGGCAGCCTCACACGCAGGCGAACAAGTGAACCCTCGTACTCCTCTCTGGCGTGGGCATCCTTCTGCTGCGTCTTCCGGGCTCGTGTCGTCCCTTCCTAGGCCTTGCCGTGCGCCCTTACTGGTGCTCTCGGTGTCGTGTGGTCGGCGTGGTCAGAGCAGCTTCCATCGGACATGGGTTGTATGTGGAGAGGTGGCAGGTGGGTCCACGGCCACGACAAGAAGTGCCTCCTTATTACGCAGCATAAAATAATTATTCCTCCACGACAGCGTGAGGATTCACGGACGGGCCACCATATTTACAAAAACGTTTCCCCCACATTGCTAGGACCCACCAGCTACACCTTAGCATGCAAGGAAGTCGTCCGTCCAAAAAAAAGCGATTAAGCCCACATTGCTGGGACCCACCAGCTACATCTTCGCATGCAAGGAAGTGCGTCGGGCAAAAAAAACAAAGCGATTAAGCCCCCATTGCTGGGACCACTGGCTACATCTTCCACGAGCAAGAAGTGCACGGCGGTCGGGACCCACGGTCGAAGCGTACATAGCGTTGTCATTCTGGTCGTGACGTTATGCGTACATCTTGGTCGATGTAAGAAGCGCGCGTGTAGTTGTCTGGTCGCGCGCGTGTCATAGTAAGCGCACATGTAGCATGTACTGCGTGCGTCAGCGGCAAGGGTGCAAGAAAGAAAATCTGACCACGTATGTACATGCGGGCATGGTCTCGAGCAGCCTACTGGCGCATACGTACATGGATGGGTCGGAGCGGAGAAACAGCGTCGTCGTCGTGTTCATGAGGCAACCGGCTGGATCGAACGGAATGCGTGGTCGTGTTCGCCGGGAGGGCTTGGGCCAAGCGAGCGATGAAACAAGGCTGGCGTCTTGCACAATGGAGAAAGCGGACCTCCTCGTTGAGCAGGTCTGTTGATCGGGAGGGTGTGGCTTACCGCCAAAAGCGGAGAAATGGACCTCCTGATCGAAACATGGGTCTTGTTGATCGGGAGGGTGTGGCGTACCCTTGAAAGCGGAGAAGCGGACCTCCACGGTGGAAGCAGGGGGTCTTGTTGATCGGGAGGGTGTGGTGTACATAAAAGCGGATAAGCGGACTTGTGTTGGAGCACTACGGTGAAACAAGGTCTGTTCATTGGGAGGGTGTGGCGTACCAAAAATGGGACTCCACGGGATATTGTTCATCTCCACCATCGACCTCCTCCGGCCTCCACGGGCTCTTGTACATCCGGCCTCCACATGGCGCTACTCCACCGGCTATTGTTCAACCACCCCTCCACGGGCACCCCTCCACCATCTACTGTTCATCAGCCCTCCACACCACGGGTCTGTTCAACCACCCTCCACGGCCACCCCTCCACCGTCTATTGTTCATCCAGCCCTCCACACCACAGGGTCTGTTCATCCAAAACGCGCCACCACTCATTATTCATCCTACCCCCCACAAGCGCTCCTTTGTTAATCCAATCGATCGGCTTGATTAGCGGTAGTAGCAAAATTGCTTTCGATCGGGTTCGATTAACAACCATCGATCGATCGCTCGGAGTTCGATAAGCGTAGCTGCGATCACAATCACTCGAGTTCAGTTAGAGCCCAACGCCTTGCTCGGGTTGATTAGAGCCAATACCTACGCACCGCAGCGTCGTGTGCAGAGAGAAACATGCATCGCTTCGGCCCCGACCTCCCACTATAACGGCACCTCCCGAAATTTTCCTCCCCTACGCTTCTACCACGGTTTTTTCTATCATGGGCGGCCCAAAGAATGTCATGCGGTTGCATCTCCGGCCGCCGGGGGAAAAGCCCATTTTATCATGATTTTTTGTCATAAGTAGGAGCCCACCACATCTATGATGATATCGGGTTTTGTCACAATTATCGTCATAGATGTGTCTTTTTTATAGTGTTATGAAATTATATATAATCTTCCTCGAGGCAGGTTAGTCCCCTTCATCGGATGATCTGTTTTGTTATGTCGGGCTATTCATATGTGCTCTTGTTTTGCAACACCATTTAAGTATAGCTATTGTTTTCCTATCTTTTCAAATTCAGGACAATGAAGATGATTTTAGGGGAAGCGCACAATATGGAATCATCTGAGTCATCTCTATTACCTCATGTGTTTCTGCAAATGTATCGACATCAATTGCAAGATGAGGCAGCTAGATAGGCTGTGGAGTTGTCAACATGCTCAAAGTGCTCATAACATTGAGAAGAAACAAGCATGCCGGAAATTAATTCATCTTTGGGAGGCCCTTTCCTCGAGGAAGCATCGGTGATTTTCTATTTCCACACCTTCTCACAGCTTTTTATTGGTTATAGTATGGTGAATCATTGAGATGCATAAACATCTTTGAACTTTTGTTCTTCTAAATGTTAGTATGCATCTTGTATCTTCGAAGCTTAGTTTAATGTGAGTTATGCGCATCGATACCGCATCCTCTAATTTGGTGGATGCCAAGTTGAAAAAGGTTACCGATGAGTAGCCATAAGTGGGCGTCT
>JAHHZJ010001565.1:0-44604 GCA_021437245.1 Aegilops speltoides
GCCCTCAAAACTATACCCATTACACTGGCCGTTCACGATGCAGGGAAGCAATATGGTTGGACCCCTTAAAGGGAACCCACAAGCAAAGGTACCTATTAGTCATGGTGGATAAATTCACCAAATGGATAGAGGCCAAGCAGGTTGAACCGGTGGAGTCCGGACCAGTGATAGACTTTATATCCGGGGTAGTACACGTTATGGAGTCCCCACGCATCATCGACAACGGCACGAACTTCAGGCCGGCGAGTTAAGTCATGGTGCAAAAATATGGGCATCAAGCTCGACTACGCTTGATCTATCACCCTCAAACCAACGGTCAAGTGGAGCGAGCAAATGGTCTAATAATGGCGGCATTAAACCGGACTAGTGCGGTCACTTACTAAATCGACACGCTTTGGGTTGAGGAGCTCGACTCCGTACTCGGGGGCTGCGGACAGCGCTAACCGTACTACGGATTCACACCATTTTTATGGTATCTGGCGCGAGACGATCCTGCCTGCGACATAATTCATGACTCACCTCGAGTGCGCATATACGAAGAAAGAAGCCGAGCTGGATCGGTAGGACAGCTTGGACACATTGGAGGAAGAATGCGGCGTCGCCAAGGCTCGTTCCGCATTTTATCGGCACAGGCCGAAGATATCAAAAGGAGAAATGCAGGCCAAGACTTTAGCGTTGGTGAACTAGTTCTCGCTGCTTGGGACAAGAAAAGGACAAGCTCAAGCCCAAATGGGAGGGCCCTTCATTATCTATCAAGTCGACGGCGGGAGGCGTCACGTCTCTGAAATCGTCGGATAACCGACTCGAGCGAACCATGGAGCGCAGCCCGCCTCCGAAGATTCTATGCCTAAGCGCGGACTAAGAGTTCGTCCCTTCCTCCATTCAAATTTTTACCTTACTGCTGTCTTTTGTTTCTCTTTCTTCTCCTAACCTTTTTCTTGAAAAGCCCTAAGGGCCTATTTCGCATTGTTAGCATACACTTGATGTGCCATCCGCACTCATTATACACAGGGGCTTCTTTTCGGAAGCTCAATTATAAGGGCTTCATGCCCGGCAGCATGTAATCAAGCTTCCACATGTACCTTTTACTCACCATTATATGCATCGATATGACTTAAGTTTTGGCCAAGCTGGGTTGCTGGCTCACATGCTTACCCCTCGTTCCCGATTGTTCGGCTAGGAGGTAAAGGAGCACCTCTCGATTATTCTTGCCGGGTCGGCCGGATGTGTACCTCGGTAGGTGAAGCCAAAGCTAGCATTCTTAAGGGAATATTAAGCTCGGTGACTTAAAGATGATTTCTTATTTACTTATTTATCTGCCCCGGATGCTTTTCTTCTTTTTTTGCAGTCGGACATGCACTTTAGGGCATGCCTCGAGAAAAGAACCCTAACGGAACTATTCTCACTGGAAGATGTTTCTTACTAACCATGTAATATAACATAACTAGTTGGGCACTTATGCGATAAAGCACTAATGACCCCTTTGGTCTCCATGCATACCCGGTTGTTTCTTAACCAAGAAGGTATTCGGACACACTCCGGACTCTAGGGTCCCGAGGTTGAAGCGAAAAGGTCGGCAAAGACAAACGATCTACAATCCGGCGAGAAGGCATTTCACATGTCATTTTAAAAATACATTGTCAAAATTACTGATTGTATTCCTCCTCAATCCCGTCTAACAGCCTGTCTAACTTACAGTCCCGTTGGGAAAATTTAGCAGCCAACTCTACAGGTGTATACTAAACTCACATGGATCTCCTTCCCTTCGGACCCCACGGTCCAACCGTCCATGTGGTTGGGATCCGCCTTCTTATGTAGCGTCTTCACCATGGCCCAAGCCTCCACGGCACCTTGAACGGCAAGCGAAATCTTCCACAAGCAGGCGCTGCCGCACTCACTGAAGCTTCTCCATAAGCTCCCCAAGGCCTTGGGTAGGGAGAGGGCTGGCCATAAAGCACAGGCAGCGCCGCTCATTGCTGCCGAACTTCGTTCGGCGGTTCAACAACTTCGGAAGTTGATCACCCGTTGATATGGGCATCTCCTCCAGGCGACCTGTGAGTATACCTACAAGACATATCATGTCAATTTACTTCCTCGCCGAACTCTTCTTTTCAAAGAGTCGCTCAAGCACTTCTGTAAATGCATGACAAAGCGCTGATTCTCCTTAGCAGGGCCGGACAGCCCGGCTCGGCGCCTTCAGCTCTTCTCCGAGCTTGGCGTTGGCATCTGAGTTTGTTCCTCTCTTGCTGCACCTATTCAGCACCCTCTCACGGCCTTGGTTTGGCCGCGATAATTCTTACTGTCCGGATCGTGTCGGCGGCACACTGCAATCATTATTAGACTTGCTTGGCGCGCTACTGGCAACTTATATTTATTAATAAAAATGTCTTACCGGGAGGGGTCTCTGCGTTTCCTCCTGCGGCAGCAAGTCTTGACCTCAAGTTGGGCCTTGCATTCTTCCGGCTCACAGAGACAGTGGGCATTCTTCTCGATGAGCACATGTTTCAAATGATCCTTAAATCAGTTAACATAACTACTTTAAGTCTCGAGAGACTCTTGGCATATATAACCATTAAATTCCCTTACCCGTATGTCTTTTACATCTTTGCTCCGTAGCTTCGGGTAAAACCGTCTTGAGCAAACGGAGTCTGCGCGTCCCTGCGTTAAAAGCGTCCAATGCCTCGGAGAAGCACGCTTCACGGCTTCTTGTCGTGGCGCTGTGATTCATGGCGCTCTCTACCTCGAGACTTGGTGGTGGGCGGATCTGTCGGCATCCTCACGGTGGAGAGTATCCGGCCCAGCCTTGCACTTGCCTCCCCCTCGGGCCAAGCGGCTGGAGCAGGCTGGTATAGGTCGGATCGGCAACCTCTCGCCCTTGATCCGTGACGCTTTCTACAAAGATCATTGAGCACTTTCGGGGCTTCCTAAGAGCGTTGCTCGAAAATTCATCTGAGCTATACCTTGGCGGGCGTTTGATCCGTCTGCGTGCTCCTTTTCACTTTCTTTGATGCGGGTGACCTTTGTTGGTCAGCCGCCACGGGCTCGGTTCTCGCCTTGAAGGCGCTTCCTATAAAACACCATCGTTCGCGAAGGTCAGAAATGGGCAAGGAAGAGATAATGGTGTCCGGACCTCAAGTCACGATCACAGGAAGCGGATACAGCCGGGGTAGTCCGCCCGTAATGGCGACTAAAGCGTTATCCATGCTGAGTTGGTGGAACACCCGTCGATCATCTCCACCTGAATATCCGGGTCCTCTTGAGGCGGATCCGAGATCTTCACGGATCCTCGGGTTGCGGGCGGGACTTACCATGTCGCCATAGTCGGCGTAAATCACTGCACCCGAAGACATAATGTAAGCCTAAACTTGAAAGCATGGGTTGAGCCCTTAAAGTGTTAAACACCAGCCTCTAGGGTTGTTCATGGAAAACCCATTCAAAGGGTTAGATAAAGAAGGAAGTCCTCCTTCTCCCCCTTATGCAGGCGGACAGGATCTGCACCCGAGATCCTCGGTCGAATCCGGCCCTCCAGCGGCCATGCCGGGTGGCATGGTCTTCCCATTGAAATCCCACATGGGGTGGGCTCTTGTATTGCAATGGCTGTACCCCCTTGCCATGATGCATGTCGCCATGACTCCAATCATGGTCAGCTTTGGAATGGGCGATGAGGGATCGAAGAAGGTGAGAGTGTCTAGAGGGGGTGATTAGACTACTCGACAAGATAAAAATTCTGTCTTTTATCAAGGACAGATTTTGGCAGATTTTGCATAACACACAAGTCAAGTAGCACACTACATGCAATTCTAGAGTATGGGCAGCGGAAAGTAAATTGCACAAGTAGTAAAGAAAGTGGAGAAGATCAAGCGCAATTTGGAGGCGTAGTGATTTTTCTCGTGGTTCCGATAGGTGGTGCTATCGTACTTCCACGTTGATGGAGACTTCAACCCACGGAGGATAGCGGCTGCGAGAGTCCACGGAGGCTCCACCCACGAAGGTCCACGAAGAAGCAACCTTGTCTATTCCATCATGGCCCTCATGCAGAGGCTAGCCTTACTCGGGGTAGATCTTCACGAGTGGCGATCTCCTTGCCCTTACAAACTTCTTGGTTCAACTCCACATCTCGTGACGGAGGCTCCCAGCGACACCTAACCAATCTAGGAGGCACCACCCTCCAAAAGGTAATAGATGTTGTAGATGATGATGAACTCCTTGCTCTTGTGCTTCAAATGATAATCTCCCCAACACTCAACTCTCCTCCTGATTTGGCTGTGGTGGAAGAAAGGATTGAGTGGAAAGCAACTTGGGAAGGCTAGAGATCAAGCTTCATATGGTGGGAGTGGAGCAACTTGATCTCAACACAAGGTAGGTAGTTCTCTTCTCGAGAAATGTAAGGTAGGAGTGGTAGTTCTTTACGATGGCTCTCTCCACGAATGAAGAGGGGTGGAGGGTATAAATAGCCTCACACAAAATCCAACCGTTACACACATTTGAGCAATCTCGGTGGGACCGAAGTGGACAACTCGGTGAGACCGATAGTTCAAATAATGTGAACGTTGGGATTTTCGGTGGGACCGAATATACAATCTCGGTTAGTCCGATTCGTGCAATGACAAGAGCATGCCAGTTTCGGTGGGACCGACTTCATCATCTCGGTGACACCGATTTGATGATGAAGGATTCTGAAGCTTGGCAACTCATGTTCGGTGAGACCGAGTTGAGAATCGGAAAATCCGAGTTTACTAGGGTTTGGCTTATGGTGAGGTGGTTCATCTCGGTGTGGTGAGTTTGGAATATCGGTGGGACCGAGACTACTTATGAGTGTATATGGCGGTGAAAGTTCTTGATAGTTTAGGAGATGTATCACTAAGCACTTGAGCAACGGATCATCATCATAACCTCATCCCTTTTAATAGTATTGGCTTTCCTATGGACTCAATGTGATCTTGGATCACTAAACCAAAAATGGAGTCTTGAGCTTTTGCCAATGCTTGCCTTAGCATTTTGAGGGGTCCACTTCTTTAGTCCTTTTGCCATGCCAATGTGATTGAATTTCTGAAACATACTTGATAAAAGCATTAGTCCAACCACAAAGTATGTTGTCATTAATTACCAAAACCACCGGGGAGCAAATGTGCTTTCAATCTCCCCTTTTTGGTAATTGATGGCAACACACTAAACAAGACATCAAAGCTTATTGAAAGAAAACAGAATTATCACAGCTTTGACAAACATGTAGTACACAGGCTCCCCTACAAGTGTGCAAGATTTTCATAAATTATGGTTTTGGACTACCACAAGCACACAAGAGAAGCAAGATGTGCTACATGCAGCAGCTATATGCATCAGGCGAGATGAAAAGAAGTGAGTGATAATGCATATGTGCATGGTGATTTCTTGCAAACAAGTATTCACAAGCAAGTCACCATCATGCACATTCGCAAAGTGCATATACTTACCTTGAGGTTCCTTGGCATTGTACACGAAGAGATAAACTTGGGAAAACAAGGTTAGATAACACAAGAGTATTTCTTCAACCAAGCTGCAAGAACATCAAGAGTACCAAGCCAGGGATGACATGTATAAAAGTGTCTCATATTGAGCACAAGCTTGAATCAGACAAACATGTCTCCGAAACTAAAAGATTTTCAATGAACTCGAGAGATTTTGCTTTCCATAAGATATCAATTGTGAAGATTCCTCTCCTTTGAGTTCTCTCGGATCAAGGGTTTGATGGAAAGAGCAAAATCAAAGAATGATGCCAAATGAGAATGATGCCAATTGTAATGTCAATGTGAAACACGGCAAGAAATTCTCTTATAAGGAAAAACTGGCAAAGCTTTGATGTGATTCTCTCCCCTTAAGGTAAGATTGCTCTTCTTCTCCCCTAAATCTTCTCTTCTCCCCTAAGTCTTCTCCCCTTTGACATCAAGTGCGAAAAGGATGACAAACTAGGAAGGTTAGGGAAGATGGAAAGAAAGAAGTGGGATCCTTAAGAATCACAACAGGGCAAAAAAAAGAACATGCATAGAGAATCATTGAGTGGAGCTGAGAAGATGATATCTGAAAGAAATAAATCGGTGACACCAAATTAAGATGGATCGGTGGGTCAGAAAGTCGAGGACTTAGGGTAGATCCTTTTGGTTGAACCGAAATATTTAAATCGGTGGCCTTGAGTTTAATTCAAGGAAATGAAATAATTCAGCTCACTTTGCGAGGAATGTTTCAAAGGATTTGCAATGAATTTGTGAATGATTTTAGAGGAATTGATCGAGCCGGAAGGATATTCACAAAGATAGAAGAATAGAAATGAAAAAGATTCCTAGATGAAGTTTTTTTAATGAAAACTCAATGAGAGAACATAAGAGAAAATAGAAAGACTCCAAAACATATGTACTTCATCTAGATAAGGGTGGCGACAAGGTCACCTATGTTTGAGTATATTGACTTAGGAGTCAAATGAGAACATTTGATCATAGGTCATACTCATCGTTTAAGCTCAAAATGGGGTTGCCATTTTTAAATAAAGCATTGATGTGATCACATCTTTGAAGCTGCTTGTACTCAATTTTTGAGCAAAGCTCCTTAAAGATGTGAAGAACATACCTTGGGCTTGTTGTTGCTTTGCTCATGTAGGTGAACTTGATGTAGGTGCTCATTGAATGTGAAGTTGGGCGCCATTTCCACTTGTGTAGTTCATCTTCCTACATGGGTTAGGCAAGCAAGGAAATACTCAAGGATATCCAAGATGACAAAGTGAAATACTAGATGTATAAGATGTCAAAAAGGATATGTGGAATTTTGTTCCTTGAACTCAACATCCCAAAGGGCTAGATACTTGGTCAATGACAAGATTACTCATGATTTGAGTGTGTGGTAATCTTGTGGAATGTAGATCATCCAAGTACGCAAGGAGTTAGATGCAATACAAGGAGGCAAATGTGTCCAAGACATATGATCATCATCATAAGAGAAATATCAAGGATTAGTCAAGTGGGCTCATGCCTTGCATGCATCAATGGAGTTCTCACTCCAAGTTTGAAGCATCAATGATGTTCAACTCACTCCTTAGCGACAAAACACCTTCTCATCAAGAGGTTTTGTAAAGATATCAGCGAGTTGTTTGTCGATCTGAACATGCTTAAGATTGATGTCACCCTTGGCAATGTGATCACGAATGAAATGGTGACGAACTTCAATATGTTTAGTTCGAGAGTGTTGCGGGATTGTGTCAATTTTAATCGCACTCTCATTGTCACAAAGCAAGGAACATGTCTCACATGTATCCCATAATCATAAGCGTTTGTGTCATCCATAGCAATTGAGCACAACACGAACCAGCAGCAATATATTCCGCTTGGCGGTGGATAATGATACGAATTTTGTTTCTTGGAGGACCAAGATACAAGGGATCGACCAAGGAATTGACACGTGCCGAAGTTGACTTTCTATCAACCTGTCACCGGCATAGTCCGAGTCGGAATAGCCAACAAAGATCGAAAGAGGCCCTCTTAGGATACCAAATGCCAAAGTTTGGTGTGTGTATCAAATATCTCACAATCCTTTTAACAGCTTTAAGATGACATTCTTTAGGGGCTGCTTGATATCGAGCACACATGCATACACTCAACATTATGTCGGAATGAGAAGCACAAAGATATAGTAGAGAACCAATCATAGATCGGTAAACCTTTTGATCAGCGGGTTCTCCATCTTTTGTCAAGTCATTATGTCCACTTGTAGGCATGGGGTTCTCATACCTTCTTTCTTGCATGTTGAACTTCTTGAAGAGATCCTTGGTGTACTTTGTTTGTGAGACAAAGGTACCCTCCTTAGATTGCTTGATTTGCAACCCAAGGAAGAATTTGAGTTCACTCATCATGGACATCTCATACTTCTCCGACATGAGCTTTCCAAACTTCTTGCTAAAATGAGGGTTAGTTGAACCAAGATAATATCATCAACATATATTTGGCACACAAATAGTTCACCATCAACCCTTTTGTGAACAGCGTTGAGTCTATCTTTCCAATCTCAAAGCCTTTTCAAGAAGAAAGCTAGTCAAGCATTTGTACCAAGCTCTAGGAGCTTGTTTAAGACCATAAAGAGCTTTGTGCAACTTGTAAACATGATTAGGCTTTTGGGATTCACAAATCCGGAGGTTGTTTCACAAATACTTCCTCCTCAATTTCACCATTTAGGAAAGCACTTTTGATATCCATTTGATAGAGAGTAATATCATGGTGATTGGCATAAGCAAGAAGAATGCGAATGGACTCAAGTCTATAGCAGGGGCATAGGTCTCACCATAGTCCATACCTTCGACTTGTGTGTAACCTTGAGCTATGAGGCGAGCCTTGTTGCGGATGACTTGTCCATCTTCATCTTGCTTGTTCGAAACACCCATTTGGTTCCAATGGCGTTTTGATCATCCTTGGGCTTCTCTACCAAAGTCCATACCTTGTTCCTCTCGAAGTTGTGTAATTCTTCGTGCATAGCGTTCACCCAATCCGGGTCTTCAAGTGCTTCTTCTACCTTCATAGGTTCAATACTAGAGATAAATGAGTAATGCTCACAAAAGTTAGCTAAGCGAGTTTTAGGCGAGTAATTCTCCGGAGTTGATGTCGTTCATCATTTGTTCCACAGGATGATTTTCTTGACTCTTGCTCGGACTCGGGATAGCTTTTGTTGAGGTTGTGGCTGAGCTTCCTCATCATCTTCATCTTCCTCTTCTTCTTCATTGTTGTTGGTGTTGTCTTGAGGCGGTGGAGAAGGAGGTTGTGGTGGATCTTCTTGTTGCACTTCCTCATCTTGGTGAGTTCCACTTGTGGAGGCCTCCATGTTGCCTTGAGGTTCATCTTGCCGTGGTAGTGGGGGCTCCACATATGTAGATGAGGTACTCTCCTTCACTTCCATGGGACGGATCTTTCCAATAGATAAATCTTGGATGGCTTCAGATGGGTCCTTGTCTCCTACATCAATAGGCATTTGCTCTACTTGCGAGCCATTAGATTCATCAAACTTCCGTCTACCGTCTCTTCAACCTTTGGGTGAAATTATTGTAGACACGGTAGGTGTGGGAGTTTGATCCATAACAAGAAAAAGCCTTCATGAGTTTTAGGAGCAAATTTAGACCGCGATGCTTATCAAGGATATAGCATTTCAGACCAAAGACGAAAGTATCCCACTTGGGGTTTGTTACGGTGAGGAGCTTGTATGATGTCTTGCCGAGGAGCTTATGAAGATAAAGCCTGTTGATAGCATGACAAGCTGTCTCGACCGCTTCCCCCAAAATGCTTGATGTCTTGTATTCATCAAGCATCGTTCTCGCCATCTCTATGAGCGTTAGGTTCTTCCTCTCAACAACTCCATTTTGTTGAGGAGTGTACGTAACCGAGAACTCATGTAGAATCCCTTCCTCATCGAGAAAAGAGTCTACATTGGCGTTCTTGAACTCCGTTCCATTGTCCTCGAACTTTCTTGATCTTCACCTCAAATTGATTTTGGGCCTTTTGGCAAAGGTTTTGAAGATTCTCTGAACCTCGATTTGTCATCAAGGAAAAATACCCGTAAATCTGGAATAATCATCAACTATAACTAGACCAAAGGTTACCACCAAGGCTTTTGTAAGCATTGGGACGAAAGATCCATATGAAGAAGCTCAAGCGGTCTCCTTGTGGTCATGATGTTCTTCAGGATGACTTCCACCTACTTGTTTTCTGCTTGACAAGCACTACAAAGTCTATCTTTGTCAAAGAAAACATCTTTAACGCCAAGAATATGATCACCTTTGATCAGCTTGTCTAGATTCGCATACCAACATGTCCAAGCCTTCTATGCCATAACCAACCTTTAGCGGTTTAGCAATGAAGCAAGCTCTAGGTTGGGCTTTCTTAGTGAAATCAACAATATATAGATCACCTCTCACGGATACGGTAAATGCCATGTTATGATTGTCACGACGAAAGACTTGGCAATCTACTTGATGAATAGCACATTGAATCCAAAGTCAGCTAATCTAGACACGGAAAGTAAATTGTATCCAAGAGATTCTACAAGCATGACATTTTGAATAGAGCTATCATGAGATATGGCCACCTTACCAAGGCCAAGTACCTTACCCTTGGAGTTGTCTCCAAAAGTCACATACTTGCGTGGACCATCGTTCTTTGCAAGCTCTCGAAACATGTCTTTGTCTCGGTCATGTGGTCGGTGCATCCACTATCAAGAATCCACTCTTTTCCGCGGATATGTAGTCTCTCAGATTTGCCATAAGATTGAGACTCTTCATGATCTTGTCTAGCTCGGTGTCGAATCGGAGTAATCATCATCATGCTCATGCTCATCATCATATTGACCCATAGATTGTTCATCATCAACACCTAGGTCAATTTGATAACTACTTACATTAGTTTTGTCAATGTGACAATAATCATCGGAATGCAATACAAGAGCATTTCTAATTAGAACATTGATAAGACCGGGATCACCCTTCTTTTCATAAGATCACGAAGCTCAAAGAAGCATTTATCAAAGTTGGGATCATTAGGTAGCATCATATCAAATTCAATAGTCTTGTATAGAATTTCATCAAGACCTCTCAAAAGTAGTCCGGATAAAGTTCTTCCAAGAACTTCCACATAGCATAAGCGCACTCAAAGTTTATAACGAGCTTAAGCAAGTTATCGGGTAACCCTCTAATGATAAGATTCTGAGTCCTAAGGTTCTGAAGCAAATCAAGCTCTTCATCCATGGTAGGGTGCAAGGGGTCAAATGGAGGCACATAGGGGTCTCAACATATTTGCATAAATTATACGTCTTAAAGATAATAAGCATTTCAATCCTCCACGAGTTATAGGACACTCCATTAAGAATAGGCACTCTATGGCTAACACCCCCAAGCGTGAACCGTCCATCTTCCTCCAATGGTGTGTAAACCAAAGCAATGGAGACCAAAGCTTTGATACCAATTGAGGATCGAAGAAGGTGAGAGTGTCTAGAGGGGGTGATTAGACTACTCGACAAGATAAAAATTCTGTCTTTTATCAAGGACAGATTTTGGCAGATTTTGCATAACACACAAGTCAAGTAGCACACTACACATGCAATTCTAGAGTATGGGCAGCGGAAAGTAAATTGCACAAGTAGTAAAGAAAGTGGAGAAGATCAAGCGCAATTTGGAGCGCGGTGATTTTCTCGTGGTTCCGATAGGTGGTGCTATCGTACTTCCACGTTGATGGAGACTTCAACCCACGGAGGTAGCATGGCTGCGAGAGTCCACGGAGGCTCCACCCACGAAGGGTCCACGAAGAAGCAACCTTGTCTATTCCATCATGGCCTCGCCCACGGAGGCTAGCCTTACTAGGGTAGATCTTCATGAGTAGGCGATCTCCTTGCCCTTACAAACTTCTTGGTTCAACTCCACATCTCGTGACGGAGGCTCCCAGCGACACCTAACCAATCTAGGAGGCACCACCCTCCAAAAGGTAATAGATGTTGTAGATGATGATGAACTCCTTGCTCTTGTGCTTCAAATGATAATCTCCCCAACACTCAACTCTCCTCACTGATTTGGCTGTGGTGGAAGAAAGGATTGAGTGGAAAGCAACTTGGGAAGGCTAGAGATCAAGCTTCATATGGTGGGAGTGGAGCAACAGTCTCAACACAAGGGTGAGTAGTTCTCTTCTCGAAATGTAAGGTAGGAGTGGTAGTTCTTTACGATGGCTCTCTCCACGAATGAAGAGGGGGTGGAGGGTATAAATAGCCTCCACACAAAATCCAACCGTTACACACATTTGAGCAATCTCGGTGGGACCAAAGTGGACAACTCGGTGAGACCGATAGTTCAAATAATGTGAATGTTGGGATTTTGGTGGGACCGAATATACAATCTCGGTTAGTCCGATTAGTGCAATGACAAGAGCATGCCAATTTGGTGGGACCGACTTCATCATCTCGGTGACACCGATTTGATGGCGAAGATTCTGAAGCTTGGCAACTCATGTTTGGTGAGACCGAGTTGAGAATCGGAAAATCCGAGTTTACTAGGGTTTGGCTTATGGCTGAGGTGGTTCATCTCGGTGTGGTGAGTTTGGAATATCGGTGGGACCGAGACTACTTATGAGTGTATATGGCGGTGAAAGTTTGCGATAGTTTAGGAGATGTATCACTAAGCACTTGACAGACGGATCATCATCATAACCTCATCCCTTTTAATAGTATTGGCTTTTCCTATGGACTCAATGTGATCTTGGATCACTAAACCAAAAATGGAGTCTTGAGCTTTTGCCAATGCTTGCCTTAGCATTTTGAGGGTCCACTTCTTTAGTCCTTTTGCCATGCCAATGTGATTGAATTTCTGAAACATACTTGATAAAGCATTAGTCCAACCACAAAGTATGTTGTCATTAATTACCAAAACCACCGGGGAGCAAATGTGCTTTCAGCGATAATCTTATTGGCCCATCAAGTAATGGGCGCTCTTGTCTTCCTCCAATCGGGGCTCCATTGAGGCGCCCGGTGGCGTTTCTTGAGGAGGCGGCACTAAACTCAGGAGGCCAATCGGATTTGGAGTCCGGCGGCCGGGCGTCTTCTATATAAAACCACTCGAAGGCCAATCTTGGGCGCCTTCTTAGGAGTACCGGATGGGTATCCGGATCCAGCAATCATCGACATATTTGGCGTCGCCCACTTGATATATAGACCCCTCGTGAGAGCGAGAGTGCGGCGAACAGCCTCTTCCACAATGCAATATGGGGCTCGATTCCGGGAATAGCTTCGCAAAAGAGCCTCGTAGCCATGATATGCGGGGGGAGGCCGCGGGCGTGGGTGGTGGAGATAGAGTCCGTAGAACTCCGAGGCCCGCGGAGAAACCGATGTATTGGGAATCAGTCCCCATATCGATAGGGGCCAGAAGCATACCCGCTCCCCTTTGTTGGGACTTGGGGTAGCCTCCGCTTGCTTCCCACCTTGGTAGGTGGCCAGCCCGGCTCGAACCGGGACCATGAAGGCCGGAGGGAGATATCCCCCCGCTTGGAGCTTAACTAGCTCATTGTGTGGAACAGAGCACCTCGTCCAATCCCCTGGCGGTGGGCTGGGAGTGCGAGAAGAGGAGCCAAGTCGACGGTCCATGATGGAATGGATTTTTAGGTCAAGGGCGCTCCGATGAAGTATTCGCGAAAGGAAGATGGTGTGGTTTGGATCTGGATTTTTGCCTCTTTTGTAGGCAGATGACTCACACGACTAGGGGTGAAACATAAAAGACACCACGGCACCGCATTCGTCGACCCAGCGTGGAAGAAGGCCATTATTGGGCGTAGAAGCCAAGAAATCTGATATTTACGATGAAGCGGACCTTTGTTAAAGCGGGTACATCAGAACTTGAAGGGAGAACCGCCTTGCAGCGCCGAAGACTATATCTGTATTTGGACTTATCGTCATTGAAGCCTGGTTAGGAGACTCTTGAGGAGTCTGGACTAGGGGTGTGTCGGACAGATGGACTATCATCGTTAGCGGACTCAAGACTCTGAAATACAAGATTGAAGACTCCGTCCGTGTCCGGATGGGACTTTCCTTGGCGTGGAAGGCAAGCTTGGCGTCTGGATATGTAGATCTCCTACTATGCTGTAACCGACTACTGTGTAACCTGGCCTTCTCCGGTGTCTATATAAACCGGAGGGCTTTAGAATCCGTGGGACACAACATACATTACAACAATCATACCATAGGCTAGCTTTAGGGTTTAGCCTCCTTGATCTCGTGGTAGATCCACTCTTGTACTACCCATATCATCAATATTAATAAAAAGCGGGGCGTAGGTGTCGATTGTCAAAACCGGCGGATCTCGGGTAGGGGTCCCAGGCTGTGCGTCTAGGCGGATGGTAACGAGAGGCGATGGACACAATGTTTTACCCGAGTTCGGGCCCTCTCGATGGAGTAATACCCTCGTCCTGCTTGATTAATATTGATGATATATAGATCTACAATGGATCAAACCTAAACTAGCTGTGGTATGAGGTGAGAGATGTATAAAAGCTCCTTCAAGTTTATAGACCGATTGGGACCTAAAAGCCTAGGACAAGTTACAGTCTGGAGAAGGATCATCGGTCGTATCTGCTTAACACCCTAATCAGGACATGAGCCTTGTGCTAATCAGGCAGACCTCAAGCGATCGGCTGTTCACGCCAATGCCCGAGGCAGGTGTCAAGGACACCTCTTGGCGTTGCTGGCTGGCTTCCGATGAGTGCCGGCGATGGCGTTCAAGCCCCGTCTGCTGCAGCGATGCGTCGCAGTTTACACTTCACCCCCGGGTTGTCTTGGTCACCAGCCTATTAAAGGCGAGGATCCAGATCAAACCCACCACCCTCCTCCAGCGTATACCCATCGAAGCGCCTCGACTCAAATCCATTCCACCATGGATCGTCAACGCGCTCTTCCTCACGCGCTCCCAGCCCATCGCCGAGGATTGGAGGAGGTGCTCTATTTTGCACAACGAGCTAGTAAAGCTCAAGCAGAGGATGGCTTCCTCCGGCCTTCATGGTTCCGGTCGAGCCGGACTGTTACTTATCGAGGAGGAGCTAGGCGGAGGACACCCCAAGCCCCAAGGGAGGAGCGGTGTGCTTTGTCCTTATCTAATAAGGGGCTCGGGTTTCTACACCACGTTCCTCCATGGCTCCTGAAGTTCTACGGACTTCAGCTCCATCACCTCACGCCCGCTTCTGTGTTGCACATGGCGGGCTACGCAGCTCTTTGCGAGCTATTCCTGGGCATCGGGCCCCATTTCGCATTGTGGAAGAGGCTATTCTGCCTCGTACCCTGTTCTCACCAGGGGTCCATGTATCAAGTGGGCGGCGCCGAAATATGGCGCATCGCTGGGACCGAATACCTATCCGGCAACCCCAAGAGGGCGTCCGAAGACTGGCCCTCGGAGGGGTTTATATAGTAGGCGCTCTGTTGCTCGGCCAGTCGGATTGGCCTCCGGAGTTTGATCTGCTCCTTGAAGAAGCGCCTCGGTGGCGCCCATGAGCCCGTTTGGAGGAAGACAAGAGCGTCCATTACTTGATGGGCGGATAAGATTAATGGCTCATTCGGCTTGACCATGTTTGGAGTCATGGCGGCGTGCATCAGCGGGGGTGCAGCCGCTGTCTGAGGCCACCCCATGTGGGATTTCAGCGGGGAAGGCGATGCTACCCGCGCGACGCAAAGGGCCGGATTCGACCGAGGATCTGGTGAAGATCCTATCCGGCCTGTACAAGGGGGAGAAGGAGGACTTCCTTCGTCCGAACTCTGTGAATGGGTTTTCTATGGTCAATCCCAGAGGATGGGTAAGCGAATGCCTCAAAAGGGCCTTTACCCGTATTTTGAAGTTTAAGCTTCTTATATTCGTCTTGGTAGCGAGTTTACGCCCGGACCGTGGAGGACATGGTGAGTCCGCTCCACAGCGAGGACCGGAAGGATCCACAGGTCCGGCCTCCGAAGAAGATCCGGACCTTGGGGTGGAGCTAATCGACGGGTGTATCACCAACTAAGCATTGATGATCTGTTGAGTCGCCATTCTGGCGGACTACCCGGGCTGAGTTCGGCATCGGTGACCAAGACCGAAGTCCGGACACTGTTATTTTATCCTTGCCTATTCTGACCTTCGCGAACGATGGTATTTTGCAGGAAGCGCCATTACGGCAGGAAGCCGAGCCTGCGGCGGCCGACTTCTGAGAGGTCAGGCCGAACCAGCGAGGAGGAAAAGGGCGCCCGTCTTGGCGAAACGTCGCCCGCAGAGGTATAGCTTCGCTTTGACCTTCGAGCAACGTTCGAGAAACTTCTAAGTGCTCATGATCTTCATAGGAGAAAAAGCGCTCGGCGGACTGCAAGCACGGAATTGCCCCCAATCAACTCCCGCCGAGCTCAACGCCCGGATTTGGAGGGAGGCAAGCGCAAGGCGAACGGATCCTATTCCATCGGAGGATACCGCCAGGCGTATCGCCTGGCGTCGAGGTGGAAGCGCTATGAATCATAAACGCCGCCCGGACGGTTCTTCAAGAGGCGTGCTTTTCCCCGAGGCATTGGATGCCTTTAAAAGGGACAGCGCATCTCGGGCTGCCCAAAATGGTTTTACGAGCCACGGGCGGTATGTTAAAGACATACGGGTAAGGGAATTTTAATGGTTGTATACACGGTAGCCCCGAGACTTAAATTAGTTATGTTAACTGATTTAAGGATCATGTAAACTTTCAGGCTCTTAATGACAAGAACGCCCAGCTGTCCCGGGAGCTGCAAGATTGCAAGGCCCAACTTGAGGCCGCACTTGCTGCCGCAGGAGGAGCGGAAAGACCCTCCTGGTAACACATTTGTATAAATGAATATAAGCCTTGTCGGCGTGCGCGCCGAGTCTAATAACGACAACTTGTAGGTGCTGCAGAACAAGATCCGGATAGGCAAGCTACTCGCCAGCTAAAAGCCGTGAAAATGTCTTTGAAACGAGTTCAGCGGGAAAGAACAAGCTTCAAGATGCCAATGCCAAGCTCGGAGAAGAGCTGAAAGGCGCCTGAGCCGAGCTGTCGGCTCCATTAAGGAGAATCAGCGGCCGTCGCAGCATCTATAGTAAGTGCTTGGTGAACTCTCTTAGGAAGAAGAGTTGGCGAGGAAGCGATTTGACGTGATATGTCTTGTAGGTATACTCACGGGCCATCCCGGAGGAGATGCCCGTATCAATGGGTGATCAACTTCCCGAACTCATTGCGGCTGTGCGAGCGAGTTCGGCGAGCAATGAGTGGCGTCGTCACGGGCTTTATGGCCATCCCTCGTCCCTTGGGGCCTCGGGAGCTTCGAGAAAAGCTACGAGGGAGTGCGGCGCTTCCATTTGTGGAAGGTTTGACCTGCCGTCAAGGTGCGAGGAGGCTTGGGCCATGGTGAAGGCAGCGGTACAAGAAGGCGGATCCCAACCATATGGCGAAGTTGGACGGTGGGGCCCGATGGGAAGGAGATCCTGTGAGTTTAGTGTACAGCCGGTAGAACTGGCTGCTAAATTTCCCAGCAGGAATGTAAGCTAGACAGACTGTTAGGCGGGATTGAGGAGGAATACAATCAATAAACTTGACAATGTATATTATCCTTATAAATGACATGTGAAATGCCTTCTAGCTGGATTGTAGATCGTTTGCCGTTGCCGACCTTTTCACCGACCACGGGACCCTAGAGTCGGAGTGTGTCGAATACCTTTTGGTTAATAAATAACCGTGGTATGCATGGAGACTAGGCGTAGGGGTCATTAGTGCTTTATCGAGCAAGTGCCCAACTAGTTATGATATATTACATGGTTAGTAAGAAACATCTTCGAGGAGAATAGTTCCGTTAAGGGTTCCTTTCATTGGGGTGGCATGCCCTAAAGTGCATGTCGGACTGCCAATGGGCGATAAAACATCTGGGGCAGATGGAAAAAATAGGGAAAAAGTCATCTTTTAAATCACCGACCGAATATTCCCTTAAGAACGCTAGCTTTGGCTTCACCGGTCGAGGTACACATCCGGTGACCGGCGTAACAATCGCGAGAGGTGCTCCTTTACCACCTAGCGAACAATCGGGAGCGTAGGGGTAAGCACGAGGAGCGAGCAACCCAGCTTGGCCAAAACTTAAGTCATATCGATGCATATAATGGCGAGTAAAAGGTACATGTGGAAGCATGACACATGTGTTGAGTATAAACCCGTATAGTTGAGCTTACGTAAAGAAGCCCCGGGAATAACGAGTCGGGTGTACGTCGTATGTATGCAAAAATGCGAAAATAGGCCCGAAGGGATTTGTTAATTTTAGAAAGTATAAAAGAGAGATAAAAGACAGCGAAGTATAAAAGATTGGCGGGGAAGGGGCGAACTCTTAGTCGGCGCTAGGCATAGAATCGTCGGAGGCGGGCTGCGTTCCATGGGTTCGGCTCGAGTCGGTTGTCAAGCGCATTTAAGTAAGCAGTGCGCCCTTGATCGATGCTTAGTCAATGATGAAGGGCCTTCCATCTAGGTTTGAGCTTGTCCTTTTTCTTGTCCGTGAGCGTAGAACTAGTTCACCAGCGTTATAGGTCTTGGCCCGTGCTTCTCTGCTTTGATATCTTGAGCCTGCTGCTTGGTAAAATCGGAGCGAGCCTTCGCGACGTCACGTTCTTCCTCAATGTGTCCAAGCTGTCCTGCCGATCAAGCTCGGCTTCTCTTTCCTCGTACATGCGCTTTCGAGGTGAGTCATGAATAATGTCGCGAGGCGATACTACCTCTGCGCCGTATACCATAAAAATGGTGTGAATCCGGTAATACGGTTAGGCGTTGTCCGCAGCCCCAGTCTGGTCGAGCTCCTCGACCCATTGGGTGTCTGATTTAGTGAGTGACCTCACTAGTGCGGGTTTAATGCCGCTCATTATTAGACCGTTTGCTCTTTCCACTTGACCGTTGGTTTGAGGGTGATAGGCGGCGCATAGTCGAGCTTAATGCCCATATTTTTGCACCATGCCTTGACCTCATCGGCTGTGAAGTTAGTGCCGTTATCGGTGATGATGCTATGGGGGACTCCGTAGCGGTGTACCACCTCGATATAAAGTCTATCACTGGTCCGGACTCTGCCGTTTTGACGGTTTGGCCTCTATCCATTTGGTGAATTTATCCACCATGACCAGCAGGTATTTTTTCTTGTGGGTTCCCCCTTAAAGGGGTCCCACCATGTCAAGCCCGGACGCGAACAGCGGGTAATGGGTATGGTTTTGAGGAGGTGGGTGGCATATGGCTCGATTAGCGAAGAGGCGGCAACCGACGCATCGCTGGACCAAGTCTGTGCATCTGCCGAGCTGTTGGCCAATAAAATCCGATGCACGGAACGCCTTTCCTACTAGGGCCGGGCTGCTGCGTGGTGTCCGCCTAGTCGGCATGGATTTCAGCCGGGAGGTTTAGCCCTTCTTCTTGGAGATACATCTTTGAAGGACTCGGTAGTACTTTTCTTATAAAGTTCTCCCTCGTGAACCTTGTAGGCCTTGATCGCGGACTATCAGCGGGCCTCATTTTGGTCTTCGGGGAGTTCTGCCTAAGTAAGTAGGCGGAAAGGTTACATCCATGGCGATTACTGCCATTATGTTGTGGGCGGATTGTATTCGTTATCTGCTGAATCACCAATTGGTGCGGCTTTCTCCGGTTTGTCGCTACGGACTCCTCTTCCCATAATGCGGATGGCTTGAAGAGCCGTTCGGGAAGATATTTGGAGGACAACATCACATTTCGCACCGATCGTGCCAAAATGTCGGCCACTTGGTTGTTATCTCGGGCTATGTGATGGAATTGAGTCCTTCAAACCGGTGACATTTTCGAGGACAACATTACGATATGCTGCCATTTTGGATCCTTGGCGTCAAAGTCTCCATTTATTTGGGATATTGCGAGGTTTGAATCGCGCACCTCTAGGCGTTGAATGCCCATGGAGCGCCATCCGGAGACCATGTAACAAGGCCTCATATTTGGCTGCGTTGTTGGAGTCCGTGTACATTATTTGAAGTACACTCTTGGGTGTATCTCGGTGGGGACGTCGATCTGACGCTTGACCCCGATCGGCCAACAATTTGGAGCCGTCGAAGTGCATAGTCCAATTGGAGTATGCGCCGTACTCTTTAGGTAGTTCGGCTTCCGTCCATTCGGCGACGAAGTCAGCCAAGACTTGCGACTTTATGGCTCGTCGAGGTTTGTAAGTTATGTCGAATGGCAAGAGCTCGATGGCCCATTTTGTAATCCTGCCCGTTGCGTTGCGGTTATTTATAATGTCATTGAGTGGTACTTGAGAGGCCTTTGTTATCGAACACTCTTGAAAGTAGTGCGGAGCTTCGGGCGCCATGAACACCGCATATGCTATCTTTTGATAGTGCGGGTAACGGAGATTCTGGGGTTAACACGGTGGATCGTAATACACTGGTTTTGAAGAGAATTTATGCCCATACATTTGCTCGTTAAACGACGAGGACAGCGCTCACAACTTGATGTGTTGCAGCGATGTATAACAACATCGGTTTGCCTTGAGTGGGCGTAGCCGAGGACGGTTGTTGCCAATATGGCCTTTATTTCTTGAGTCGGCGGTGGCGCATCCATCCACTCGAAGTGTTGATGCGCCTTAGGAGGCGATAAAGGCAACGCCTTCTCTCCTAAGCGGGAGATAAAGCGGCTTAAGGCTGCCCGCATCTGTTAATTTTGTATTTGCTTGAGGTCCTTTGGGATATCCAAGCGTGTGAGCTGGGATCTTGGCGGATTTGCTTGATTCCTCTACCGGATACAATGAAGCCCAGCAGCTTTCCGGCTGGTATGCGAAAACACATTTCTCGGTTGAGCAATGTCATATGCTCGAGGTTGTCGAATGTGAGCCTCAAATCGTCTACTAAAGTTTCGGCGTGTTTTGTTTTGAGGACTCGTCGTCTCGTATGCCTTGATTTGTTTTGCCTATCTGGGTAGCGGACATGTTTGAATCATGCGCGCGATATGTTGCGCGGCATTTTTGAGTCCGAAGGGCATCGTGTTGAAGCAGAATGGTCCGTATGGAGTGATGAATGCCGTTGCGGCTTGATGCCTTCCGCCATCTTGATTTGATGATAGCGAGTATGCATCCGGGAAGCACAATGAATCGTGTCTGCCGTGGCATCGATAATTTGATCGATCACGGGGGAGGAAAGGATCCTTTGGGCAAGCCTTATTGAGGTCTTTGAAGTCGGCAGAGGCGCGAGGATTTGTCCTTCTTTGGTACCATCACCAAATTTGCTAGCCGGATCCGGATGTTTGATATCTCGATGAATCCGGCTTCCAATAACTTGGCTAGCTCTTCTCCCATTGCTTGTCTTTTGGGCTCGGAAAATCGTCGAAGAGCCTGTTTGATTGGTTTGAATCCTTTTAGGATGTTTAGGCTGTGTTACGCCAACTGCGAGGATTCGGGCATGTCGAAGGGTGCGGCGAAGATGTCCCAATTTTCCCGAAGGAATTCGCGCAGTCGGCGTCGACTTGGGGTTCAACTGTGCCCGATGGAGCCGTCTTTGTTGGATCCGTTGGGTGGACCTGAAATTTAACTATCTCATCTGCTGGTTTGAAGGAGGTGGACTTGGATCTTTTATCGAGTATCACGTCGTCCTTTACCGTGAGGCGTGGCGTGATAAGTTCCTCTGCCGCTAAGGCTTGGATAGTGCCTCGAGGGCTAGTCGGCTGTCTTATTTTCGGCGAGTCTGTGTCCGGATCAGCGGCGAGTGATTATTCCGCTGGGGCGGGCATTTTGAGCTTCATGTACCCGTAATGAGGTATTGCTTGAAAAATTGTGAATGCCTCTCGTCCTAATATGGCGTGATAGCCGCTGCTGAGCAGGGCTACAGGCGTGACTTCTTGGATCTGTAATTGTCGGGAGGCGAACACCACATCAGTGTGATTTTTCGGTGCAGCGCTTCGGCTAGGGATTATTCCTCTGAAGGTTGTCTGCTTCGCTCGATCTGGCTCAATCGATTTCCATTTTCCGAGGTTTCCTCGTAAATGAGGTTTAGTCCGCTGCCGCCGTCCATGAGGACCTTTGTCGGTCGAAGCCGTCCACTATGGGACTAAGTACCGGTCTTGGTGGGGCTCTGGTAGTTCGAGATGTGGGCTCGTCACTAGCGCTGAAGGTGATAGTTGTGTCGCTCCATGGATTTGCTGTTGCTACTTGGTAGACTTCGGCGAGTTCGCGGATTGTTTGTTTTCGCATATTATTTGATCACGAAAGTCTCAAACTATTGACACCGTCTTTGGTATTGTTGGAGTGGTTTCCGGGCGAAGCTCTTAGCCACTTTTGGCCACTGCCGTAATATCCAACATGCTCGAAGGCTATGCGTTGGGATAGCTCCCGGTATTATGAAGTTTCTGAGGTCCATTGAGCCATCCCTCGATCGGTTCCGTTTCCCTTCTTGGGTTTTGCTTTTTGATTTGTGCATCGGGGCCTGATTGTGGCGCCCTTTTACATGGACTGGGTTTGGGGCGGATTATCCCAAAATTGATTTTCAGTTTTCGGAAACTTTCCGTCGCCTGATACTTCGCACTATGGACGCCGGATCGGTAGCGCATAATCTTGCGACGATCGATGGCGTTCAGATTCCCTTGTCCGTGCAGTTGTTGCGAGAATATTGAGATTGCGTTCTCCTCTCGGCAGTCCTTTATCCATCCATAACGGGAGAATCGGCCCGATAATGATGTCTTGTTTCGAGGGCTCTTGCGAACTAGAGATAAGTCGCATATATCTGGGCGGGAGGGTGGAACAAAATCCGGATCCCTGCCCATCTTTGGGCTCAATGGCGAGGACTTCCGATTTGGAAGCTTGATTTGCTGAAACAGCCCAGCGAGTCGGAGCGGCGCATGATTTTAGGTTCAATGCTCGATCGAGTCCGTACCTCCGCGGGAATCCGGCGTGGAGGGTTGGAGTCGAACACTGATTGTTTTCAACAATGGCAGCGAGTTGCCAAGTTGTTCTTCTACCACTTGATGTGGTGGGTAATCAGGGAGAGTTAATCTCTCTCGATCGGTTTTAAGCCCAATCGATTGTAGTCTGTTGCGACTCGAGGCGGCGATCACGATCCAAGAGCTCGTTAATGACGAGAGCTCGATTGGATCTAAGCTGATTCGGCAGCTTTAGGGCTGACTCGAAGATTGCTTTCGACGACTTGAGAAGTCATTCTTTGAGAAGCGGCGGACAGGCGGTCATAAAGAAACCGCCGAGCGGATTGTCGACCGGCGGGGCCCCTCCGGTGAGAACACCGTCTTTGAAGACGGGTAAAGGCATCCGCTCTATCGGCAACGACACAGAGGAACTCTCAATGAAAGCACCAATGTCGGTGTCAAAACCGGCGGATCTCGGGTAGGGGTCCCGAACTGTGCGTCTAAGCGGATGGTAACGGGGAGGCGAGGACACAACGTTTTACCTGAGTTCGAGGCCCTCTCGATGGAGGTAATACCCTACGTCTGCTTGATTAATAGTGATGATATGGGTAGTACAAGAGTAGATCTACCACGAGATCAATGAGGCTAAACCCTAGAAGCTAGCCTATGGTATGATTGTTGAGATGTAATGTTGTCCCTACGGACTAAAGCCCTCCGGTTTATATAGACCTTTGGAGAGGCTAGGGTTACACAAAGTCGGTTACAATGGTAGGAGATCTACATATCCGTATTGCCAAGCTTGCCTTCCACGCCAAGTAAAGTACCTTCCGGACACAAGCGGAGTCTTCAATCTTCTATCTTCGTAGTCTGGGAGTCGGCGGATATCGATAGTCCGGCTATCCGGACACCCCCTAGTCCAGGACTCCCTCAGTAGGGTTTTACCTCCATCAAGAGGGCCCGAACCTGGGTAAAACATCGTGTCCCTTGTCTCCTATTAACATCCGCCTAGACGCACAGTTCGGGACCCCCTACCCGAGATCCACCGGTTTTGACACCGACAGCGTTGTCGTCAGGCCACTCGGCGAAGGTGGCCGAGGGCTTGAAGCCGCCTTCCGTTCCTTCTTCCCCGCCTTCGGCGTCGGCTTCCATCGCTGCCGCCCCCAAGTCGGGGTCGTTGACGTCGCTGTCCGCACGATCCGGTACATACTCGCGGGTTGTCTCGTGGCGCCGGCTGCAGGCTCCATGAGGGGGTTCTAGCCCAGAAGAAACCGACAAAAGTCAGAAGCCGGAGTCGGCTGCAAAGAAGACAAAACAGTAAGGGGACGCGACTTACCACTAGTGGGGGTTGTCGCCTTGATCGACTCCTTGCCGAACTGCTAGTCCTCCCGAACTCGCGGTCTGTGATATAGTTCACCAAGTTCGCCACCTCCTTGAGGCATCTCCTTGGTGCTCATCCGACTTGGGTCTCGGAGGCCGCTCATCGGCAGATCAGATGAGGCGGCCTTGGGCCAGGAAGAACTTCGGCGCGCCACGAAGGCGGCCAGCAAGTCGGCTCAGATGAGAACCTCCGACTGCAGCAAGACTGGTCGCGCTCTGGCGGCCCGGAGAGTCGACATCTGGCTCGGTGAGACCAGCTGGGGAGCCTCCAAGTTAGGGGGGCGGCGCTGTAGGGTGGCAGATTGACCCAGTCACCATCGGAGGAGAGGTTCTTCACGTAGAAGTATGAGCGCTGCCACATCTTCACCGATTTGATCAGCGAGATGGGAGGAAAAGGGTTGTCGGCTGTCGGCGCCGCGACCCGATGTAGTTGCCGCCCGAGCCGGAATGCGGCGACTTGCGTGTCGAGCCGAAGAAGAATTCTCCCACAGCTCGGTGGGAAGAACACCGAGAAACCTTCACCTGAGTGGCGGCGGGAAACAACACCACCGTATTCGGGGTGAGGTGGTGCGATTGAAGGTTGTGGAACTCCAAACAGCGGAAGAAGCAGCTGCGGCCGGCGCCAGGCGCGCATGAGTGCGGCGGAAGATGACCCTTCGCCCTCCTCCAGCGCCGGCAGGTCTCCCCCTCCCGTGGCGGGTGCACACAAGGTCCTGTTGCTGGGGCGGCGCGTTTGGCGGAGGAACTCGATGTGTTCCTCCTCCACCTCCGAGCCGTCCAGAGCGCCAGCGGAGCACCTGGCGGGGGCATGACGGAGGAAGAGCTCATCGCCGTGGTGTGGAGTGCTCCCGCTCAGCAGCGAGGGGAGGAGAGAGAGAAGGCAAGGCAGGCGGGGAATGGGGAGAAGAAGCGTGCGTGTGGTACGCTCCGCTCCCCGCCTACTATAGCCCTATGGGCTGAAGCCGGCGGGCGTGGGATTAACTGCGCACGATGCCCCACGCCGCCCCACGATTTACCCTACGAAGTTACTGCGCGTAGTAACAACATGGGGAAACCAACCGTCCACGGCCGCAATGGATCTGTTCGTATGCCGAGGCACAGTGGTGGCGGGCCCCGCCTGACGGCCCATCCCGTCGCGCGCGTGGGTGGGCAGGCTGTCCTCTCCTCGTGGCGTCGCGCGATAGGACCGCCCCGATGACTGCAGGGAAGCGTATCAGGCACACCGCCTGGTTTCCCGCCGCGACTTTCAAGCTGCGGCTCCTCGCTAGAAAGCATCAGACTCTCAACAGTCGGCCCAAGAGAAGACGGCAGCCGAGTTCCAGAGTCCGCTCCGGGAGGTTGAAGCTGTTGAAGCCCCACAATGCAGCGCCCGCAGTCTTCACTGACCGGGGACTCTGTCGGATAATGGGCCCAGGTAGGCTAACCCAAGTCCCAGGACCTTTCAAGACATCGGGGCTGCCCGCGCCCCTCAGGCCGAGTCCCAGGAGCCGACTCCAAGATAAGCCGAGTCCCAGATGGCGACTCCGAGATAAGCTGAGTCCCAGACGGCGACTCCGAGATAAGCCGACTCAAGCTGGCGACCTCGGAGAGGCCGACTATGAGGTTGGCCGTGACTCCTCCTCGCCCACGAAGTGCGGCCGAGGTCTGACCGCGGCGTGGCGTTTCCCTCCCCCTTCTGAAGGACCGGCATGGCTACGGTGAGCCGTATCATTTGGAAGATCTCCGGTGAGGCGCGACCTTTGTTGCCATGCTCCTTGACCTCAGCCACGATGCACAATGCCTTTGTGCCACGACGCCGGCTGTCTGACCCAAGGCTGCGGGGCACGCTGTCGATGGGCAGACCGGCGGCTGAGCACCCGAAGATGGACTGTGGGAGTCGGCCTCCACAGGTCGGCGGCTCCTCCCGAGGCCCCCGAGCCATTAACCGAGATAGGATGGGAAATGGCGGCGGTGATCGCCGATAGGCGGCGGCACTGTTGCCCGACCCAATGACCAAACTGCGTGTCGAGTGCCACTACGATTGCCAAGCCTGTCCATGGGACCCACCGGTCGGCGGGCCTAGAAGCGGCGGGAAGGGCGGTGATGCGAGAGGATGACGGCTAGGACCCACGCCCAGCCAGATTACCATTGTACCCCCGGGGGTGTAGGCCTATATAAACCCCCCGGGGCACCCATGCAAAGGGTTTGGACCTTGATAGAGATAGACCAGATAGCATAGGGAGGAGAGAACTAGCCTTGCCCTCTCATACCTCCCGATACAGCTCCAGGAGCACCATTGTAGTCACTTTGCTTTAGTGATCATGCGGAGACCCCGCAGAGCAGCAGTAGGGGTGTTATCTCCTCGGAGAGCCCTGAAACTGGGTAAGATCCGCCAGCGTGCATGTCTTCGCCTCATCCCGTTTCCAGGCGCCGGCGATGTTCTACTCGCCCCCACCATGATAAGCCATACTTTGGCATATGTCGCACCCAACCCCGGACAATGCTGTGGGGGACGCCATAACAGTGTACTACCCCGGATATGAAGTCTATCACTGGTCCGGATTCGGCCGTTTTAACTGGCTTGGCCTCTATCCATTTGGTGAATTTGTCCACCATTACCAATAGGTATTTTTGCTTACGGGTTCCCCCTTTAAGGGGTCCAACCATGTCAAGCCCCCAGACCGTGAACGGCTAGGTGATGGGTATAGTTTTGAGGGCGGTGGGCGGCATGTGGCTTTGATTAGCAAAAAAGCTAGCACCCGACGCATCGCTGGACTAAGTCCTGAGCATCTGCCTGGGCCATCAGCCAATAGAATCCTGTATGGAAGACCTTGCCTACAAGGGCCCGGGCTGCGGCGTGGTGCCCGCCGAGTCCGGCGTGAATTTCAGCCAGCAGATTTCGCCCTTCCTCTTCGGAGATGCACCTTTGAAGGACTCCGGTTGTGCTTTTCTTATAAAGTTCCCTCATGGACCTTGTAGGCTTTAGATCGCCGAACTATGCAGCGGGCCTCATTTTGGTCTTAGGAAGTTCTGCCTAATTAAGTAGGCTAGGAATGGTTACATCCCGAGGCAATTACTGCCATTATTTACGTGGGCGGCGGTGTTATTTCATTGGTGAGCCGCCCGATTGTGTCAGATTGTTACGTGTTGGGTGGTGCGGTTGCTTCGGGTTGTTATTTCGGACTCTTCTTCCCATAATACGGATGGCTTAAGAGCCACTCGGGAAGATCTTTGGAGGGGCGGCGTCGCGTTTTTGCGCCGATCGTGCCAACACGTCGGCTACTGGTTATTATCCGGGCTACATGGTGGAATTCGAGTCCTTCAAACCGAGCTGACATTTTTAAGACAGCGTTACGATAGGCTGCCATTTTTGGATCCTTGGCGTCAAAGTCTCCATTTACTTGGGATATTGCAAGGTTTGAATCCCCGCGCACCTCTAGGCATTGATACCCATGGAGATTGCCATCCAGAGACCATGTAGGAGGGCCTCATATTCGGGTGCATTGTTGGAGCCGTGTACATTATCTGAAGTACGTATTGGACTGTGTCTCTGGTTGGGGATGTCAATACGACACCAGCCCCCAAGCCGGCCAACATTTTGGAGCCGTCGAAATGCATGATCCAATTGGAGTATGCGCCGTACTCTTTAGGGAGTTGACGGTCCATTCAGCGATGAAGTCAGCCAAGACTTGCGACTTTATAGCTCGTTGTGGTTTATAGGTTATGTCGAATGGTAAGGCTTCGATGGCCCATTTTGCAATCCTGCCCGTTCGCGTCACGGTTGTTTATAATGTCGTTGAGGGGTACCGGAGGCCTTGTTATCGAACACTCTTGAAAGTAGTGTCGCAGCTTCGGGATGCCATAAACACCGTGTCGCTATCTTTTGATAATCTGGTGCAGGACTTGCATGGAGTTAAGGCAGTGGATACGTAGTACACTGGTTTTTGAAGAGGGAATTTATGCCATTCTGTTTCTCGTTTGACGACGAGCACCGCGCTTACAACTTGATGTGTTGCCGCGATATATAACAACATTGGTTCGCCCAAGTTAGGCGGCCGGAGACGGTTGTTGCCAATATGGCCTTTATTTCTTGATGCGGCGAGGCAGCATCAAATCCACTCGAAGTGTTGGTGCGCTGAGGAGGCGATAGAGGGCAATGCCTTTTCTCCCAAATGGGAGATGAAGCGGCTTAGAGCCGCTACGCATCGATTAATTTTGTATTTGTTTGAGGTCTTTTGGGATATCAATTGTGTGAGCTCGGATCTTGGCTGGGTTTGCTTCAATTCCTCTACGGATATAATGAAGCCGGGAGCTTTCCGGCTGGTACGCCGAAAACACATTTTTCCGGGTTGAGCTTAATGTCATATGCTCGGAGGTTGTCGAATGTGATCCCCGAGTCATTTACTAGAGTTTCGATGTGTTTGGTCTTGATGACCACGTCGTCTACGTATGCCTCCACTATTTTGCCGATCTGCGTGGGATTCCTGGCATATCTGAAGGGTGCCAGGCAAAGATGTCCCAATTCTCTCGAAGGAATTCTCGTAGTGCGGCGTCTACATCAGGGTTTAACTATGCCCCAATGGAGGCCGTCTTTGTGGGGCCCGTTGGATGGACCTGGAGTTTGACTATTTCGTCCGCTGGTTTAAAAGAGGTGGACTTGGATCTCTTATCGAGTATCACATTGTCCCTGTTCACCGTAGAGCGCAACGCAGTGAGTTTCTCTGCCGCTAGGGCTTCGGATATTGCCTCTAGGGCTAGTGCGGCTGTCTTGTTTTCGGCGCGGAGTGCTATGTCCGGTTCACTGGCAAGAGTGATGGTTCCGTTGGGCCCGGGCATTGTAAGCTTCATGTACCCGTGATGGGGTATGGCTTGGAAAATTGTGAATGCCTCTCGCCCTAATAAAGCATGATATCCGCTGCTGAACGGGGCCACATGGAACGTGACTTCCTCGGACCTGTAATTGTCCGGCGAGCCGAATACCACATCAAGTGTAATTTTTCCTGTGCAGCGTGCTTCCCGACTAGGGATTATTCCTCTAAATGTTGTGCTGCTTCGCTCAATGCGGCTCCAGTCTATTTCCATTTTTCGAAGGGTTTCCTCGTAGATGAGGTTTAATCTGCTGCCGCCATCCATGAGTACCTTGGTAAGACGAAATCCGTCCACTATTGGATGAGGACAAATGCAGGTGGTGCTCGGGCTGTTGAATTTAGGTTAAATCATTTGGCGTTGAAGGTGATAGCCGTGTTGCTCCATGGATTTGTTGTTGCTACTTGGTAGACTTGGCGAGGCTAGCGGATTGTTTGTTTCGCATATTATTTGATCTTGAAAGTGTCAAAGCTATTAATATCGTCTTGGTCTGTTGGGGTGGTTCTCGGGGCTAGAAGCTCTTCGCCACTTTTGACCACTGCCGTAGTATCCAACATGCTCGAAGGCTATGTGTTGGAGCGGCGCCCTCTGTACTATGAATTTTACTGGTCTGCTGAGCCATCCCTCGATCACGGTTCCGTGCCCTTTATGGGGTTTTGCTTTTTGGTTTTGTCCGGGTGCACGAGCATGATGCACCCTTTTGTTTCGGACTAGGGTTGTGTTCGGAGCCGGATTGTCCCAAAACTTAGTTTCGGTTTTCAGGACACTCTCCATCGCACAGTACTTTCATACTATGGATGCCAGGTCGGCGAAGCGTGTAATTTCGCGACGACTTACGGCGTTCAAGATTCCCTTGTCCGTGCAATTGTTGTAGAAAACTGAAATTGCGTTTTCCTCACGGCAGTCCTTTATCATGTCCATAACCAGGAGGAATCTGGCCCAGTAATGATGTACTGTTTCAGCGGGCTCTTGCCGGATTTGAGATAGATCGCATATGTTTGGGTGGGTGGGTGGAATTGAGTCCAGAACCCTGCCCAACTTGAAGCTCAAGGGCCGAAAAGTTTCCGAATTTGGAAGCTTGGATTGCTGGACGTTGTCCAATGAGTCCAGTCCACTGCGACTTTAGGTTCGATACTTGATCGGCGTCCGTCCCTCCGCGGGAATCCGGCATGGAGGGATCAGGAGTCCGGACATAACTGGTCTTTACTACAGAAGAAGGGTCGCCGCGTTGTTCCTCTAGCACCGCAATGTGGTGGGTAACCTGGGGGGAGTTAATCTTTCTCAGATCGGTTTTAAGCCCAATCTGATCGTAGTCTGTAGAGACCCCGAGGTGGCGATCGATCAAGAGCTCGTTCTGAAGAAGAGCTCAATCGGATCTAGCTGCTCGGTGAATTCGAGCTGACGCGAATCACTTTTGATGACCGAGAGGTCATCGTCTAAGCGGCGGCCGAACAGGCGGTCATAAGAAAACCACCTAGCCGGAAAGTTTGGCCGGCGGCCAAAGCTCCTTTGGGAATGGTACCATCTTTAAAGACGGGAAGAGGCATCCTTCCTGATCGTGACGGCACAAAGGAACTCTCAATGAAAGCACCAATGTCGGTGTCAAAACCGGTGGATCTCGGGTAGGGGGTCCCGAACTGTGCGTCTTGGCGGATGGTAACAGGAGACAAGGGACACGATGTTTTTACCCAGGTTCGCGCCCTCTCGATGGAGGTAAAACCCTACTCCTGCTTGATTGATATTGATTATATGGGTAGTACAAGAGTGGATCTACCACGAGATCAAGGAGGCTAAACCCTAGGAGCTAGCCTATGGTATGATTGTTGTTCGTCCTATGGACTAAAACCCTCTGGTTTACATAGACACCGGAGAGGGCTAGGGTTACACAGAGTCGGTTACAATGGTAGGAGATCTACATATCCGTATTGCCAAGCTTGCCTTCCACGCCAAGGAAAGTCCCATCCGGACACGGGACGAGGTCTTCAATCTTGTATCTTCATAGTCTTGGAGTCCGGCCGATGATGATAGTTCGGCTATCCGGACACCCCCTAGTCCAGGACTCCCTCACCCCCTCCGACGACGAGGCAAGCCTCGGCAATGACGAATTCGGCGTACCAGAAGACCAAGTGGAACAAGTTCACTTCAAGCCACGACTCATGGCTACCGCAAGGAGCCTGCAAAGGAAGCAAGAGCAGCTTACAGCTGACCAAAATGTGCTAGAGGATAGGTGGATCAAGATACTGGCCGCCGAAAAGTACGAACTCGATAGCCCCAATATAGGGCACACATGGCACAACTGGCTACCTCAACTCGAGCAGGAAAACCACGGGCACGCACACGGACGTCCACGCATCACTATGATCCAAGGCGGCAAGAAACAGACACGAAGAGGCACCCTCAGGCCTTGACACAAAGGTCATAAACATCAAGACAAAGAAGCTGGTGCCATGTCCGGCAACGCTCAGTCCGCTAAACGGACAAAGAGCAGCACAAGCCTACTCGACCGAAGCCACACGCTGGATCAGCCGTGCGAAATTCACGGTACCCCGAGAAGGACGGCAAAGCATACCAATAGAGAATGCAGGATCCTCAAAATAAAGCGGCTAGTCGCACACCGGAAACAATAAGGGGAGATGCCTCATCAAAGACCCCACCCCCAGAGCGTAACAGTACGGCCGACCACCCAGGACCACATAAACCACGACAAGTCAACTGCAGTGCCTCTAGACCTAGTAGTCCGGGGGCTACATAATACACAAAGCCCACAAGGGTATGACGCCACTGAAAACATCTCCTAAAAGATGTAAGGCACAAAGACCAAGCTCTATTGGCCCACCACTCTAAACGGTTGTCTTCGGATCACCCAAAAAATGCTACGCCAAAGAATAAATCCCCGGCACCTTCCCACCATACGATAGTTTACCGTATGCTAACGGGAAAAACCATGTCGACTAGATTCCATGTGGTAAATTACCCAGGCCAACCATCTGGACATCCATTGTGAAGTCCGCACTACCTCACGGTCTAACGACTGGGCGCACCAGGAACCGATTAGGGACATTGGTAGCAACAACAAGAGGACACCTAGCTGCCTTCAAGCATTTCGCATTTGCAAACTAACGATTGATGCAGAACAGAACTGGCGGCATGGAATTATCTCGAACACTCAAAGGAAGGAACATGCAGGTAGAAGGTAGTTCGGATTCATTCTCGATCCACTCACAACTCCCTCCAGTCTGGCCATAACAGGTTCCGCCAAATAACACCTCTTTCCATACATCATACTAATATGCATAGACATATCACCCTACTACAATGCGTAGACTCAAATAGCAATTACCAGCTGTCGTTTATCGCCTACGCCTCTTTGCCGACAATGACAGCCATGCTTTGCGTTTGCCTGGTTGTACCAGGGGCTCCACAATACGGCAATAAAGTCCGACCACCTTTTCGGTCGTTCGGCACCCCGAACTTATAACACTATATGCATCTGCTCCAAATCATGTCTTGGGTCACTGGTTGGGTTTGCCCGGCTCCCATGTTTTGGTACCTTACGTTCCGTTCTATCGGCTAAGCTAGCGCTGGGAGAACTACTCCGATTGTGTCCCGGTTCAGCCGGACGAGCACCTCAGTAGAGAAAGCCGAAAACCAACTGTCACGATGAAGCGAGAGCCGATCCGCTGTTCAAGAGGTTATAAAATCCTTAAAGATTTATTCTACACAACGCCATTATAAATGCTAAGTGCGACGGATCGATCTTCTGATCAGGCGCCAATAGAGCCCCTAGTTGGCCTTAGAACACTGAGAACTCGTCGACTCATACTCGAATTCCTATGGCTAAGTGAGAGTAATAAAGCCATATAGTCCGATTGCCTGGTTCGCAGAAAGATACACCTCCTTAAAAGGACCCAACTATGGGATAAAGAGCGTTCAGATATATCCCAAACACCACCGTATCCTTTTTACTAGGGGGCAGAAGCCGACGACTGGCCAACTCCCAGAATTTGCATACAATAAAACAGCCGTATAGGAAGAACTTATGTTCAAATAAAACAGGCAATATATAATAAACACGACATTATCCCATTTTACAACAAGCGGCACAAATGCCCTCAGGGAAAGATGATGTCCTTAGCACACTTGTCCGCCACAAGGCGGGCCCCTTTCATCACACCTTCATAATACAGCTCGGGCTTGTGGTGCTCCTTACCCTCCGGCGGCCCCTCAGTTATCAGCTTCTCCGCGTCAAGCCTCCCCCAATGTACTTTCGCATGGGCAAAAGCCATCTGTGGCGCCTTCTATGCGGGTGATAAGCAGTAGCATCAAGCCGAGGACAGGCGCCCACAATCCGCAGCGAGTGCAAAGTAGCTGCTTGGGATCGGCTCCATGAGCCCTGGCCCCGGACAAGTAAGTCCTTCATGGCTAGTTCGGCCGCCTGGTGCAGTTTGACCAGCTGTTTCATCTGATCGATAAATGGCACCGGATAGTTTGGCGCCAGATACTGCGACCAGAAATCCCTCTCCGTAGTCTTCTTCTCCTCGGTGCGGTAGAATTGAGCGGCATCTGATCTGCTGTGAGGAAGATCCGCAAAAGCCCTTGGAAAAATAAGAATTCAGCTTGCCGCTTGGATTCTTCACATTCTAACATATACAAGGCTAAGAATACAGAAGGCCTTACTAGCCGCCACTTTCCGGGCCTCAAGAATGTCCCGCGCAGCACCTCGGGCTTCTTCCCGAGCACCTTCTGCATCCTCGAGAGCTTGGGCGAGCTTGGATTCTTTCCCTTTTAGACTCTGCTCCAAGCCCTCGCGTTTCTTCACAGCTTCCTGAAGCTCTCACTCAACCGTGATAACACTGGCCTCGTGTTTTTCACGAAGCGCCTGTTCGGCTTCGGCCTTCTTGTTGGCATCAGCCAAAGCTTTCTTTAGTGCCTCGTATTCGGCACCCGCTCCTAGAGCACACAATACCAGAATTTTTTATTCTACACAACCATTCGTTCGTACCAACTCCAAGACAAATGTTTTTTAACATACCTTGCTTGTCTTCCAGTTGCTTTCTCACACGGCCAAGTTCTTCCTCGGCCCGTGCAAGGCTCTGCTTCAGTTTGGACACTTCCGCATTGAAAGCGGACGTCCTCTCTACGGATGACTGTTTTCACACCAAAGGGTATACGTTATTTACATAGGCTCCTGCGAAGCGAAGGTTTGATCCCTGGCTCTGTCTCCTTCACCGGACAGTGCATCAGGGGCTACTACTCATATTATGACAATTCCTCAAAGGTTTCCTAGGAAACATACCTCAAAAGCCTTTATCAGGCTAAGGCAGGACGCATTCAGCCCGCTCTCGGCGGACTGAATCCTTTCAACCACCTCGCCCATAAGGGCCCGACGCTCATCGACAATAGACGCGTTCTTCAACGCTGTCGATAGACCGCCAGGCAGCTTTGCTTGGACAGAGGATGCCGGCGGCGTAGGAAGGCCCCCCGCCATCAAGGGTGGCTGCTTGCTCGATCCCAGAACCCTAGAGGTCCCGGGGGCCGCATCCATCCCCGCGTGTTCGGCACCAGGGATATGTCCTCCCTGGTCTGGGTCTTATCGAGATGACACCTCAGTGTCGCGCCCAGACTTGGGGAAGGGCCTGGCGGCGTCTCGCTTCGCCAAAGCGTCCGAGTCAGTGAATCCTCGGCGAGGGCGGCGGCGCGAGGACCTTGCCGGATTGTGCAATATGTAGGCAACATTAAAACCACTATACCCAAAAACAATCCCGAACGCATATGCGTGTTCGGATACTCATGACTTCTCCAGGGGCTGGGCCCTGGGATCCCACTCCGGGCTGCTATCGGCAGCCGTGGGGGATGCCCCTGGGAGGGAACGTTTCCCCCTCTTGGGCGATCCGCCCTCCAGAGATGTGGAGGCCATCCTCTTCCTCCAACCATCAGAGTGAGGCTCATCCTCCTCTGCTTCCTCCTCTTTGTCCTCAGACCAAGGATCGTCGCTGGAGTCTCTGGATGTGGTATCCGAAGCCTCGCGACGGCGAAGGCCACCCCGGGTCTTCTTGACCTTCTTAGAGGCCTCTTTCTTTGGCGCCTTGTAAGGCGTGGGGACCAGCATCTTTGTCAGAAGAGGTCCGGCTGGTTCTTCCGGCAGGGGGGCTGGACAATGTAGCCGCTCCACCTTCTTTACCCATCCCTGAGGTTGCAGTGAAACACGATTAAGGTGTCTCCCGCATGACATGCCAATTAAAGCATGAATGGACAGAGTGTGGCTGTGACTTACCGAGCTCGGAGAATGGGATGATTGATACCCGCGGTCCTCGGTGGGGCCCGGCCATGATTTGCCGGACTTAAAGAGCACCTTCCAGATATCGTTGTGGGAGCAATCATAAAGCTCCCGAAGGGTGCTCGGCCGGATCGAACTCCCACAGGGTACAAGCTCGGCGTTGACAAGGGAGAACTAGGCAAACTAGCATCACCTGGACTATGTCAACGAGTTTGACGTCCCTATCGACCACACCCTGAATGCCCGTCTGGAGCAGTAACAGCTCGTTGGACGACCACCAGTTCGGGCCCTTCTCGCGCCAGGACATGAGCCGCAGTGGAGCTCCAGATCTGATCTCTGGACCTGCCGCCTAGTTCTTGCCGCATGTTTCGGTGATATAGAACCACTTCTGCTGCCACTCCTTGACGGAGTCGTTGAAAGCGCCTTTCGGCCAAACAGCCTTGGGCATCTTGGTTACCATGGCGCCGCCGCACTCGGCGTGTTCGCCACTCACCACCTTGGGTTTCACATTGAAGATCTTCAGCCATAGGCCGAAGTGAGGTGGGATCCGGAGAAAAGCCTCGCACACGACGATGAATGTCGAGATATTGAGGAAGGAGTTGGGGGAAAGATCATGAAAATCGATCTTGTAGTAGTACATGACTTCTCGAACGAATGGGTGAAGGGGAAAGCAGAGCCCACGAACGAAATGGGGAAGGAACATGACTCTCTCATGAGATTCTAGAGTGGGGACGACCTGTCCCGCCAGAGGAAGACTGTGGCCGATCTTCTGGGGCAGATACCCGGCTCCCCGGAGCTTCTTGATGTCCTTCTCCTGGAAAGTTGAGGCCATCCATCTGCCTCCTGCTCCGGATCCGGACATCTTCGGAAAACTTCCCTTCGGTGGGGAAGAAGAGTGCTTGGGCGTTAGGGCTCGCTCAGAGGGGAATAAGCTAGCGGGAGAAGAAGGCGTGGGTAAAAGAGGAAGGAACCTGACCTCCTTATAAAGGCGATAAAGGATTTTTGTGCTTCCCGACTTGCCTGGTGGAACCCGTCTACCTCCCACTCGCCGCGATTAGCGGCACGGTTAGATTACCCATACCCGTATTGATGAGAATCCCGTGATAAGGGGACACAATCTCTATTTTGACAAGACGTGTCAAAGAAACCGCCTCGCAATGTGCGCTTTAGCTGGTTATGGGAAAACGGATCGAATAATGATCCGACCATAATAACATGTCACGTCATCAGAAAAAGTTGTCAGCAGATTGCATTTGTGAAATATCATTCTCTCTACGGTGGTATGCGAAGATCATTTTTTAGATCCGGACACGATTTGAGTGTTCGATGATCACTTTGGAGTATTTGGAGGAGGAACCCGCCTTGCAATGCCGAAGACAATACTGCACGCCGGACTCATCGTCATTGAAGCCTGGTTCAGGGGCTACTAAGGGAGTCCTGGATTAGGGGGTATCCGGACAGCCGGACTATGTACAACGTCCGGACTATTGAAGCGTGAAGATACAAGACTCAAGACTTCGGCCCGTGTCCAGATGGAACTCTCCTTTGCGTGGGAGGCAAGCTTGGCGATCTGGATATTATATTTCCTTCCTTGTAACCGACCCCATGTAAACCCTAGCCCTCTCCGATGTCTGTATAAACCGGAGAGGTTGGTCCTTAGAAGGCCGATCACAATTACAATCATACCATCATAGGCTAGCTCTAGGGTTTAGCCTCTACGATCTCGTGGTAGATCTACTCTTGTACTACCCATATCTTCAATATTGATCAAGCAGGAAGTAGGGTTTTACCTCCATCGAGAGGGCCCAAACCTGGGTAAACATCTGTGTCCCTTGCTTCCTGTTACCATCAGCCTTGACGCACAGATTGGGACCCCCTACCCGAGATCCGCCGGTTTTGACACAGACACTCACCAACATCTTGGGCAGCTAGGATCTGATTGCTTGCAAGTAGGGCCTTGATTTCTTCCAATCCAGTTGTTGCAGCGTTCGTCCATTCAAACTTATCGGTGCGTCATGATAGCTTGTAGAGTGCTAATGCTTTTTCTTCCAACTTGGAGATAAAACGGATTAAGGCCGCAACGCACCCTGCTAGTTTTTGGACTTGCTTTAGGTTTGTTGGTATAGCTAATTGTGAGGGAGCTCAGATTTTGGCTGGGTTTGCTTCAATTCCTCAATGGGAAAGAATAAACCCTAGCAATTTTCCGGTCGGTACTCCGAAGACACATTTTTCTGGATTAAGCCGTATGTCGTATGTTCGGAGGTTGTCGAAGGTGAGGCGAAGATCGTCCACCAGTGTTTTGACGTGCTTCGTCTTGATGACCATGTCGTCCACGTATGCTTCGACCGTTTTGCCGATTTGTTTTTCCAAGCAAGTTTGAATCATACACTGGTAGGTAGCCCCAGTGTTTTTAAGCCCGAATGGCATTGTGTTGAATCAGAAAGGACCGTAAGGGGTGATGAACGCGGTTGCGGACTGGTCCGATTCCTTCATCTTAATATGATGATATCCGGAATAGGCGTCGAGGAAACATAGAGAATCGTGTCCTGCAGTTGCATTAATGATTTTGTCGATGCGAGGCAATGGGAAGGGGTCTTTAGGGCAAGCCTTGTTGAGGTCTTTGAAATCGACGCACATGCGCCAGGATTTGTCCTTCTTTGCTACCATGACCAAGTTGGCTAACCAATCCGGATGTTTAATTTCCGTGAACTTGTCTAGCTCTTCTCCCATGGCTTCACGCTTGGGTTTGGAGAATCGCCGCAGTGTCTGCTTCACGGGTTTAAATCCGTTCATTATATTGAGACTGTGTTCGGCCAGTCTGCATGGGATGCCGGGCATGTCTGAAGGGTTCCATGCAAAAATATACCAATTCTCTCGCAAGAATGTGCGTAGAGCAGCGTCCACTGCTGGATCCAGCTGTGCTCCAATAGATGTTGTCTTGTTAGGGTTTGTCGGATGCACTTAAAATTTAACTATTTCATCAGCTGGCTTGAAAGAGGTGGATTTAGATCTCTTATCGATAATCACATCGTCCCTATCCACCATGGACCGTAGGGTGGTTAATTCTTCCGCCGCTAGGGCTTCGGATAACGCCTCGAGGGCCAGGGATGCAGTTTTGTTTTCGGCACGAAGGGCTTTGTCTGGGTCGCTCGAAATTGTGATGATTCTATTGGGTCCGGTCATTTTAAGCTTCATATACCCATAATGGGGTATGGCTTGGAAGCGTGAGAAGGCGTCCCATCCCAGTATGGCATGGTACCCACTGTTGAAGGGGACCAGATTAAAGAGCACCTCTTCGGATCTGTAGTTTCAGGCGTGCCGAATACCACATCCAGTTTAATTCTCCTAGAGCATCGTGCTTCTTGATTGGAGATAATGCCTTGAAAGGTGGTATTGCTTTGCTCGATACGTAACCTATCCATCTGCATTTTGTCGAGCGTGCCTTCATAGATAAGGTTAAGCCCACTGCCGCCGTCCACGAGCACTTTGATAAGCTGAAAATCGTCCACGATGTGGTTTAGTACTAGGGCAGCGGTTGCTCGGACTGACCGAGCCTTTGGTTCGTCTTCGGCCGTAAAGGTCATTGCCGTGTCGTTCCATGGGCTCAGTGCGCTAACTTGGTGGACTTCGGCGAGGTCACGGAGCGTCCGTTTGCGCTGATTATTCAAAGAAAAGGTCTCGAAGACCGTGAGGACGTTAAAGTTATCCCTCTCTGGAGAGTATTTCTCCAAAGTGGTGGTGAGGATGGCCTCTCCACTTTTTGCTACTTGTCGGAGTACCCAACATGCTCAGAGGCTATATGTTGGGTATGTGCGCGGAGTGGCATGTATTAGATAGGGCTTGTCAAGGAGTCCGTCCCGAACGGACCTATGTCCTGTGAAGGTTTTATTTTTCTGCCCGTCGACTGGTGGTCGGGTGACCCGCCAGGGTGTATCCATTTAGTCCGGGTCGCACACTGCTTAAAGGCAGCAGGCTCCAATTGAGTTTTCTGGGCCCTCCATGTGCTTTCCACCGCACACTACTTTTGCACTACCTATGATAGCTCCGTGAAGCTCTGTATGTGACGACGGTGAGGGCATTCAATATTCCCTCGTCGGTGCAATTACGATGAAAGACCGAAACTATGTCGTTGTCTGGGCAATCTTTGATCTTGTTTTTAACAAGTAGAAATCTGGCCCAAAAGTGGTGGACCATTTCCTGAGGTTGTTGTCTGATACGTCATCAACGTATATATAATTTTTGATTGTTCCATGATATTATATTACCCCTTTTGGATGTTTATGGGCTTTATTTTACACATTTATATCATTTTTGGGACTAACCTACTAACCGGAGGCCCAGTCCATATTGTTGTTTTTTGCCTATTTGATATTTGAAGAAAAGGAATATCAAGCGAGTCCAAGCGGAATGAAACCTTGGGGAGCGTGATTTTTGGAATGAACGTGATCCAGAGGACTTGGAGTGCAAGCCAAGAAGCCGCCAAGGCTCCCACGAGATAGGGGGGTGCGCACCACCTGTAGGGCGTGCCCCCTGTCTCGTGAGCCCCTCGGGCGGCCACCGACGTACTTCTTCCTCCTATATATACCTACGTACCCCGAAAACATCCAAGAGAAGGACGAAACACAATTTCCACCACCGTAACCTTTTGTATCCGCGAGATCTCATCTTGGAGCCTTCGCCGGCACTCTGCCGGAGGGGGAATCGACCATGGAGGGCTTCTACATCAACATCCTTGCCCCTCCGATGAGTTGTGAGTAGTTTACCATAGACCTACGGGTCCATAGTTATTAGCTAGATGGGATCTTCTCTCTTTTTGGATCTCAATACAATGTTCTCCCCCTCTCTTGTGGAGATCTATTCGATGTAAACTCTTTTTGCGGTGTGTTTGTCGAGATTCGATGAATTTTGGGTTTATGATCAAGTTTATCTATGAATAATATTTGAATCTTCTCTGAATTCTTTTATGTATGATTGAGTTATCTTTGCAAGTCTCTTCGAATTATCAGTTTGGTTTGGCCTACTAGATTGATCTTTCTTGCCATGGGAGAAGTGCTTAGCTTTGGGTTCAATCTTGCGGTGTCCTTACCCAGTGACAGAAAGGGTTGCAAGGCACGTATTGTATTGTTGCCATCGAGGATAACCAGATGGGGTTTATATCATATTGCTTGAGTTTATCCCTCTACATCATGTCATCTTGCTTACTGCTCTACTCTGTTCTTATGAACTTAATACTCTAGATGCAGGCAGGAGTTGGTCGATAAGTGGAGTAATAGTAGTAGATGTAGGCTGGAGTCGGTCTACTTGTTATGGACGTGATGCTTATATACATGATCATGCCTAGGTAATCTCATAACTATGCGCTTTTCTATCAATTGCTCGACAGTAATTTGTTCAACCACCGTAGTACTTATGCTATCTTGAGAGAAGCCACTAGTGAAACCTATGGCCCCCGGGTCTATCTCTTATCATATTTGCTTTCAATTTACTTTTATTTGCATCTTTACTTTTTGCATCTATATTATAAAATACCAAAAATATATTTATCTTATCTTACTATCTTTATTAGATCTCACTTTACATGAAGTGGCCGTGAAGGATTGACAACCCCTTTATTGCGTTGGTTGCGAGTTCTCGGTTTGTTTGTGTAGGTGAGTGGGACTTTTGAGGAGCCTCCTACTGGATTGATACCTTGGTTCTCAAAAACTGAGGGAAATACTTACACTACAATCGCTGCATCACCCTCTCCTCTTCGAGGAAAACCAACGCAAGCTCAAGACGTAGCAAGAAGGATTTCTGGCGCAGTTTCTAGGGAGGTCTTCGCTCAAGTCAAGACATACCAAGTACCCATCACAAACCCATCTCCCTTGCATTTATATTATTTGCCATTTGCCTCTCGTTTTCCTCTCCCCCACTTCACCATTGCCGTTTTATTCGCCCTCTCTTTCCCAATCTCCTCCTCTCTTTTTCGCTTGCCTTTTTGTGTTTGCTTGTGTGTTGGATTACTTGTTGCCACGGCAGAAGACCAAATTGTGTGATTTCTCGAATACCAATAATAATTATTTCCTTAGTACTTCGATTGCTCCTCTTAATGATGTTGAGTCTTGTGAAATCAATACCGCTTTGCTGAATCTTGTTATGAAAGATCAATTCACCGGCCTTCCTAGTGAAGATGCCGCTACTCATCTAAACAATTTTGTTGATTTGTGTGATATGAAAAAGAAGAAAGATACGGATAACAATATTGTCAAATTGAAGTTACTTCCGTTTTCACTTAGAGATCGTGCTAAAGTTTTGTTTTCATCTTTGCCTAAAAATAGTAATGATTCTTGGGACAAGTGCAAAGATGCTTTTATCTCTATGTATTTTCCTCCCGCTAAGATTATTACTCTTAGGAACGATATTATGAATTTTAAACAACTTGATCATGAGCATATTTCCCAATCTTGGGAAAGAACGAAATTGATGCTTCACAATTGCCCTACTCATGGTTTGAATTTATGGATGATCATACAAAATTTTATGCCGGTTTGAACTTTGCTTCTAGAAATCTCTTAGATTCGACCGCGGGACGCATGTTTATGGAAATCATGTTAGGAGATGCTACAAAACTTCTTGATAATATTATGGCTAATTATTCTCAATGGTACACCGAAAGATCTTCTAGTAAAAAAGTGCATGCTATAGAAGAAATCAATGTTTTGAGTGGAAAGATGGATGAACTTATGAAATTATTTGCTACTAAAAACACTCCTCTTGATCCCAATGATATGCCTTTGTCTTCTTTGATTGAGAATAATAATGAATCTATGGATGTGAATTTTGTGGAAGGAATAGTTTTGGAAACAATGCTTATAGAGGAAACTTTAATGCTAGACCATTCCCTAGTAATTCCTCTAATAATTATGGAAATTCCTACAATAATTCTTATGGTAATAAGATGCCCTCTGATTTTGAGAATAGTGTGAAAGAATTTATGATTTCTCAAAAGAATTTTAATGCTTTGCTTGAAGAGAAATTGCTCAAAGTTGATGTTTTGGCTAGGAACGTTGATAGAATTTCGCTTGATAAATGTTGATCATACTTGCATGAGAAAAACTAGCTTTCCGCAAAAATGCCAAATTAGCAGTAGTGCCTTGCATAATTATTCTGTTATCACCCTTGGGTTGCTTGCGAGTACATTCAAAGTACTCATGGGCTTGCCACTGGTTATTTTATTGGCCAGGCATGAAAAGACATGATATGAAGAAGAATACTTTGGTGACGAACATGCGAGCTAGGACGCTTCCCAGTCAGAATGCCTGTAGGGTTAAGGCAGATGGCATGGGTCCAAGTTATCAACGAAGATTTCCGCTGCAATGTTATACTCAAGACTTGACCATAATGGTCCTACTTGTGTGTCTGGTATGTATGGATGTAAGACTCTTGTTATTCAGCTTACGTGTGTTCGGTGAGCATTGATCTCGGGATCCTTTGTACCGTGCATTGATGATCACGACTTATGAGTCGGGGTCCCCACAGAGCTGTATCGAGCCATCTGTTGTAGGAAGCCTTAGTTAGCATGGCTGTTAGTTAGGGTAAAACTATTCCCAAAACTACTACTAGTTTTCAAAACTATCTATACTTCTCTTCCTTCTCGGTTTTGAAAACTAAGGTATACTTTCTTATTGATCTCTTCCCTTCAAACCTTTGGTCGCTAGAACCCTTATGCCCACGACCCTTTGGATTCCTTGTAATCCTCGTGGATAATCTAGAAGGAAGATGCCTTGCCAGACATTCACCCACATCTCCTGAATACAAGATTGGCAACATCACAACAAGACGATACCAACAAAAGATACATCCTCGAGGGATGAGGACCTGAAGACCCAGGAGATGGTGACACCCTTGACACTGCCCCAAGATGATACAACCTTAGCCTACGACGATCAGGGCATATGATATGCAAGATCATGATATACATTGCTAATAGAGCAACCATGTCCTTACCGTTGTTGTATCGGCGACCACCGGTGGATGAGAACCTAGCCATTTGGTCTGCCTCACTATAGTGAGCAGGAAAACGGTTCTCTTCATCCCCCGCTCTCGGTGACGATATTGTCAACAATGTGTTCGACGGATTGGACCTCTATTATGCCTTGTTAATGTCATTGCATAAAGAATGGCCACCTGGAACCGCCGACACCTTAAAAAGGCAAAAGCGATCATCACGATTAAGAGGACATGAGAAGACCAAGTCAATGCCAGCTACGAGGAGCCACCTTCACCCCATCATCTCATCAGGCGAGAAGTGTTGAAGATTCTTCAGGCCAACCTGGATCATTTCATCAAACAACTACAAAAGATGTAGCGACACCTGAGGAAAAATCCAGAAGACTGCATGAGGCATGAAGTAAAGCACGACTACTTAGTCTGAGAACCCCTAGGGTAGGATGAGTCGTGTACCCCCTATGCGCAGTCGAGTCCATATGATGGTTCGAATAGAACCATGACTGTGTGTTGCTTGTTTTTATTTGTTTGTGTTTTAAGATAGGTCACAACTTTTGCCCTAGGCGACAAGTACGTGACTATATCACCTGCTGTCGGTGTCAAAACCGGCGGATCTCGGGTAGGGGGTCCCGAACTGTGCGTCTAGGCGGATGGTAACAGGAGACAAGGGACACAATGTTTTTACCCAGTTCGGGCCCTCTCGATGGAGGTAAAACCCTCGTCTGCTTGATTAATATTGATGATGTGGGTAGTACAAGAGTAGATCTACCACGAGATCAAGGAGGCTAAACCTAGAAGCTAGCCTATGGTATGATTGTTGTAATGTATGTTAGTCCCTACGGACTAAAGCCCTCCGGTTTATATAGACACGGAGGAGGCTAGGGTTACAGTCGGTTACAATGGTAGGAGATCCACATATCCGTATCGCCAAGCTTGCCTTCCACGCCAAGGAAAGTACCTTCCGGACACGAGCTGGAGTCTTCAATCTTCTATCTTCGTAGTCTTGGAGTCAGGCGGATAATGATAGTCCGGCTGTCCAGACACCCCCTAGTCCAGGACTCCCTCAGTAGCCCCTGAACCGGTCTTCAATGGCGATAAGTCCGGCGTGCATAATGTTGGCGTTGCAAAGGCGGGTTCCTCCTTGAATAATCCAGAGAAGATGATGAACACCAGGATAGTGTCGGCTCTGCAAAAATAATTTCCACATTCCACCGTAGAGAGAATAAAACATATACTTGACTCAATCTGGCGGCGTATTCGGCGTGACATCACCGCTACCAAGCCCTTGTTTGAATTGTTTTTACTTATTCCACCTCAGCATGTTTAGCGAAGCGGTTTCCTTGCACGTCTTGTCGAGCGAGATCGTGTTTCCCTTTATTCGGGATTCTCATCAATACGGACGTGGGTAACCCAACGCGCCATTGATGGTGGCGCTTGGGGATAGCGAGTTTTACCGGGCTGGTGGGGGCGCATAGTTTAGTCGCCTATATATATGGGATAAGTTTACCTTCTCACCTCGCCTTCTTCCTCCTCTGCTTATCCATCCCGCACTCAAGCTCCAACGCTCAAGCTGCGCATCTCGCCTCAACCTTCTCCGAATATGTCCGGGCGGGAGGCAAATGGTTGGTCTCCACCACTAAGGAGGAGGACATCACCAAGCTGCTGTGACGCGGATACCTTTCGGCGATGTCGCGCATCGGCTGCCAATGGCGGGCAGCTCATCCCTACCCCGGGCCTCAT
>JAHHZJ010001566.1:0-37056 GCA_021437245.1 Aegilops speltoides
CGCTTCTCGGTCTCATTATAGGCGAGCACACACTTATCGGCCAAACTCTTCATGCGCTCTCGAGAGCCACGAGCTTCTTCACGCTTCTTGAGAAAAGCTTCTTTAAGCTCATGTAGCATGACCTTGAAGTTCGGCGTCTTGAACACTTAGCTTTGCCACATACTTCTTGAATTGAGCCTTCTCATAATCAATCTTGTTCTTGAGCTCAATGATCTGCGGCGAGAGCTAGCTTAAAGCAATGGTGCCATTGAAGGCGACTTGAGGCCAATGGGAAGGCTGTAAATCTTCAAAGCTGAGATTGGGGTGTCGAACCACTCATCAATGAAATTGTGGATGATTGCCACATCAAAGAGGCAAGTTGTTGAAGATTTTGCTTCTTCCTTGCTCTTTATCGGCTGCTCAAGGGCATCATCGGCAAGATCTTCATCACTTGACAGATCAATGGGTTCTTCGCGTAGAATGGCGGCGAGAGTCAAGGCTCTTTGATCGGATGGTCGACAAGTTGCTTTTTCTTCTCCGTTCTCTTGGAGACAGGATTGATCTTTAGGCTGCTGCGGCCGGGAGGTGCGATGGCGATTAACCGTCTGAGAAGTCTTGGTCGGTGATCTTGAAGCCTTTGGCTTCTTTTTGCTTCTGCGGCTTTGGAGGAGGAGCAGGGGCTTCATCAGAGTCAGCATCATTTTTAGAATGATCTACTCTGGCGCCTTGGACCACGATGTAGGTGATGAGGCCGTCAAGGTTGGAGAAGGGGCCGATAACATTGGGATTAGCATCACGGGAGCCGTCAGCACGGGGAGCAGAGCGACCTGGGTTGAAGTCCAAGCCCAAGGCTTCTTGTTCTTCTTGGACGAAGCCACAGCAAATTGGTAGTTGCGCTTGAAGAGAGAGTCGTCACGACACCAGAGTAGTGAGGTGGGATCGGTGTTCTCAGGCTGTGGTCCACGGACCATGCAAGGATAGAAGCCTTAAGCAATGGCTTCAGCTCTGTTCTTGGGTTGAAGGCCTCAATAGAGGATATCACCCCAAGGTCTCTTGGTGGCATTCTTCTCTGCATACTCCTTCGTCACAAACTTGTACTTGAACCATTCCTCAACCCAATAGCGTCAAATCCATTGGATTCGCGTCTTTCTCTAATGATAATTCTCCTCAGGATCTGTCTTGTAGAGTTCTGCTAAGTCATCAGGCAGATATTTGGATGTTCCTTCTCTGCGCTGTCTGCCACCCTTCCTTGCTGATTTTACGAAGCCATGAACTTCAAAACTGAATGGCTTCAATCGTTCAAAGGCTTGAGACTTATGCTTGTTGGTCAGCGAGGCGGCAAGGAGAATTGATATGATCTTGTAAGTATTACGCAAGCGAATGCAGACTATGAGAACCAAGGGATTCTCCACGGACATGTACTGTGTGACATTAGAGATCACGAGGAAAGGGAAGAGGTCATATGCATTCTTAGAAGATTTTGAAGTTAATCGGTTTGAAGACATTGACCTGATGATCGAAGACATCCTTATATAGGTGAGTTGGTTCGATTTGTACCAATCCGTGAATAAGTACAAGTGAGGAATCAAACTAGGCAGAAATCTAAGTGAATTGACTAGGCGTTATGAGATGCGAGCAGAATAGATCTAACATTGAATAGGCGAAACCACTTTTGGTAAGCAGGATGAATCTTGAAGATCAAAAGGTGGTAAAATAGAGTTATAATTACCACGAAGAAGCGCTAGATGGGATGAATAGGAGACCGAGCGAGTTCAGCCCACCGTGCCCTAACTTGGCGACGGAGGACACCTCTGATGACGGCGGAGAGGGCGATGTCGCGGCGGCGTGAGGACGGCGTCGGAGAAATCGCGGCAGCTAAGCCTTTCATCACGTCGTCGCAAGCTAAGCGGTGGCGCTAGGGTTTTAGCGGAGGTGGAGAGGTGGAAGAAGGATATCTTTACCGAGGGACAAGTATTTATAAGTAGGTGAGAGACACGCGCAATTCTGTTGGTGCCTGGCGGTTCACATCCCGAAGTGCGTGGCAAGCATGCAACATACTCGAGTTGTCCCCGTTCCCACGCCCGCCCGAGCATGTCGGAGAGTTGTTCGGCTTTTCGGATTTTAACAATAAAGATAAGTCATTTAAAACAGATTTAATGTTTGTCTCTTTACCTTCTGCGACTAGGATCACGAGAAGACATTTACGATTTCAATAGAATGCATATGATTTGGATAGATAGATTTTGAGATAGGAAGCATAGAGAGGTTGGGGTCCGATCACATTCACTTAGTTCAAAAGATCCAATCTTGAAGACATATCTATAAGTGAATGTTGTAGAGGACAGAACACTAGTATATATATATATATATCAGAAAACAATCAAATCATCATAGTGTAGAAAGTCATTAAGATAAATTGAAACTGAAGACAAACCAAATACGAAGTCATTGCAATATAACGCCATGAGTGAAACACTTCAAACAGAGAAAGTTGGTGGTGGCGTTACCCACCGTATAGGAAGTATTAGACCCAGACACGGCGCACAATTATTGTGGCGCTCCGAAGTCATATTCGATGTTAATGTATTCACACTCAGAGTGATAAATCTTCATTGATTGAAGATATACATTACTTTGTGTGTTGCACATCTAAGTCATCAACATGCATAAGTGTTAGGATGTGTGCACGATCACGAGGACATTCTGAGATTCCAAGATATTTAGCTCACGTAACTTGCAAAACCTTTTCTCATCCAAGGGCTTCGTGAAGATATCGCGATTGCTCTTGGTGTTGGCGTGAATGATATCGATGTCTTTCTTCCTAACATGATCTCGAGAAAGTGATGGCCAATTTCAATGTGCTTAGTCTTGAGTGTTGGATTGGATTGTTGGCTATTTTGATGGCACTTCGTTGTCGCGAGAAGAGAGTACTTGTTTGAGTTGATGCCATAGTCCTTGAGAGTTTGCTTCATCCATAGAAGCTGAGCACAACAAGATCCGGCAGCAATGTATTGATTCAGCGGTTGAGAGTGATACGAGTTACGCTTCTTTGAAGACCAACGGACAATTGATCGACCAAGAAAATGACATGTGCACGATGTAGACTTGCGATCCACCTTGTCACCGGCATAATCGACATCCGAGAATCCAACCAAATCAAATTTTGAGCCCTTGGGATACCATAATCCGAGTGTTGGGGTGTAAGCCAAATATCGAAGAATTAAACTTCACTGACTAAGTGATGCGATTCCTTTAGTGCCGCTTGGAATCGAGCACACATGCAAACACTAAGCATAATATCGGCCTAGATGCACATAAATAAAGCAAAGAACCAATCATGGGCGGTATACCTTTTGATCGAACTCTTTACCATTGTCGTCGGGACCAAGATGGTGTTTGGCGAGCATTGGCGTCGTGTAGCCTTTGCGTCTTCCATTCCAAACTTCTTCAGACAATCTTTGAGGTATTTTTCTTGAGATATGAAGATGTCATTTCTTTGGTGGCGAATTTGAAGACCAAGGAAGAACTTCAGCTCACCCATCATGGACATTTGATATTGCTCTTGCATCATGTACCCAAACTCATCACTATACTTCGGTTGGTGCGGTAGAAGATTATGTCATACACATATTTGGCACACAAGCAGTTCACCATCATATGTCTTCGTGAAGAGTGTGGGATCGAGGATCAGGTTTGAAGCCTTTGCTCTTTGAAGTCTTTGATTGTATCATACCGAGCACGAGGAGCTTGTTTGAGGCCATCTGATTGCTTTATTTAGCTTGTACACCATATCAGGATGTTTTGGATCTTCAAAGCCAGGTGGTTGTGCGACATATACTTCTTCTTCAATCTTGCCATTGAGAAATGCACTCTTTACATCCATTTGATATAGCAAGATGTTGTGATGATTAGCGTAGGCTAGCAGTATGCGAATAGCTTCAAGCCTAGCAACAGGAGCAAATGTTTCATCGAAGTCAATTCCTTGACTTGAGTATATCCTTGAGCCACAAGACGTGCTTTGTTTCGGCGACTTGACCATGCTCATCTTGCTTGTTTCGATATATCCACTTTGTTCCAATAATGTTATGCTTGCGAGGTCAGGTCGCTTGACAAGTTCCAGACATTATTTAGTTTGAGCTGTTGAAGTTTCTTGCATGGCTTGAATCCATTCGGGTTCCATAAAAGCTTGACAACTTTCTTTGGTTACGATATTGACACAAATGAAAAGTGCCCGAAGTTTGCTAGCTGTGTTGCTCTTGATCGAGTGGCGGACGAGGCGCATTGATGCTGTCAATTATCTTCTCTATTTGAACTTCATTTGCAACACGAGGATGAGCAGGACGAAGATTTTGCTCTAGCTGATCATTGTCATCATTGGGAGGATTGTCTTGATCCGAGCATTGTCTTGAGTTGATTTGGTGCGAGATGATGAGTTCCTCTTGAGGATGTGCTTGAGAGGGCATGATTTCACGGTTCCCATCAGCTTGATAGACTCATTTGAAGGAGCTTCATCTAGTGTACTTGGCGGAATCTCTCTCTGTGAACCATTGGTTTCATCAAATTTCACATCCACAGTTTCAGCGATTTTGTAGAGATAAAGGTTGAAGACTACGTAGGAGTGTGAATCCTTTCCATAATAAGCATGAAGCCTTCGTGAGCCTTAGGTGCAAATTTTGACTTGTGATCGGGATCCTTGATCCGACATCTAGCTCAAATACTCTGAAATGGCGGCGTTTAGCTTCTTGCGATGAAGGAGCTCATAAGATGTTTTGTTGAAGCTTATGGATGTACACACGGTTGATGATGTGACATCTTTGTATCAATAGCCGGGCGAGAATTTTCTTGGTGTCTGTACTCATCTAGCATTGTTTGAGCCATCTCAATGAGGGTTACATTTTTGCGCTCAACGATGCCATTTCTTTGAGGTGTGTGTGGGCGAGAGAACTCATGAGTGATTCCCATTGTGTCGAGATCTGAGATCAAGTCTAGTGTTCTTGAATTGAGTGCCATTGTCACCGATGTGCTTGATCTTCATGCCATAATTGTTCATTGCTCGATTTGAAGCGCTGAAGACATCTTGCACCGGTCTTGTAAAAATTATATGAACCCATGTGTATCTTGAGTAGTCATCAACAATGGCGAAGCCATAGAGACAAGCGAGTTGTTGTGAGGTGGAGTAGTGAGTAGGTCCAAATAAGTCCATGTGTACAGCTCGAAGGGTTGGGATGTTGTCATGATTGTCTTGAGGGTGCTTTGCCCTTGTCATCTTTCGACTTCACGGGCACCACAGATGATCCTTTTTGAACTTGACATCCTCAATGCCAAGGACATGCTTCTTCTTGACGAGTGAGTGTAAGTTCCTCATGCTAGCATGTCCTAGCCTTGATGCGAGCCGGCGATTCGAAGCTTTTGTGAGAAGACATCTGACAAGCTGTGGACCTCTGAGAAATCTACCATGTATAGATCATCTTTTCGATACCCTTCAAAGACTAGAGATTTGTCGATTCCATTAGTACAAGGCAACGATATTTGCCAAATATCACAATCATGTTCAAGTCACAAAGCATTGAGGCGGACATTAAGTTGAAACCAAGGGATTCAACAAGCATCACTTATCCATGTGTTGATCCTTTGAGATTGCAACTCTACCTAGACCCAATACCTTGCTTTTACTAGTGTCGACAAATGTAATGTGACTCTTGTCGGATGGGCGTAAGGTTGAGTCCATGAGAAGACTTGATCACCGATCATATGATTTGTACATCCTTGTCCATAATCCATTCGAAGCTTTTGGTGATGTACCCTCTGTGCGATTAGGAGGATAGGCTTCACAAGAGTGTTGTGAAGCATAAGCATTGACACATATAGGGACAGATCACGACTTATATCAAAGTTAGGACATAGTATGGTGATAAGATGTTGGATGTGAAGTATATACAATAACATTTTATCGTCGTCCTAAATGAGTTTTAGGTCCCGACAATAGTATTGGGCGCCATTGATTCTTTGGTGGAGACCGTTTTACGCAAAAGAGAGTTAGTTCTTCTTTGCCACCCACATCTTGAGTGGTGGCTTAGAAGTAATGAGTCTAAGTCAGACATCGAGAAATTTTGCTTTGAAGCCCTAGCAAATAGCCTTGCGAGGAGATGAATGATACTCATATGAATAAGCTGAAAAGTTCTTAGTCCTATGAACATAGCGGTTCGAAGATACGCTCATATTCATAAGTCGAGCATGATTTCCTGCAAAACATTGGTGTTAGGGTGACTCATGTGAGTCTGTATCTGTATGAAGCCTTTGGCCACATGAAGCTATAGGTGCAGGGTTTGTCTTCTTCCTTGGTGGTGTCATGGCGACATTCAGGAAGATTCTCAATGTCTTGCTTAGGTACCAGATCTTCTTGATAGGTGGTCCATTCTGCGATTAGTACCAATGTACACAGCAAACACTTCACCATTCGATTTTTGAACAGCTTATAGTTTGCATCAAAGGATTCATCAATGATAATAGGATTAGCACAGGTAAAGCCGGATAAGGTGGATGGATCTCTTGAAGGTTCCTTTGCACAACCCATGTGGTTTTGGGGTCTTGCTCGGGCTTCGATCGAGCCATCAACATTCATTTTCCTTCGAACCCAACACTATCTTTCCTAGGGTTTGGTTGAGAATCGCTTTTGAGGACATTGCGAGAGTCGATGTCCTTCAAACTTTTGTACATCCTGTTCCAAGCAATGTCTTTAACAAGGCATTTTCATCGGCAACAACGGTGGTATCCTCCGTAGGGGTTAGTAACCACATCGGTAGGTGAAGACAATGAAACGATGGCAGCGGTGGAACATTGACCTTGATGTAGTGTTACCACGCTCAATGCATTTTAGACATGGTGGTTCAAATCCATCTGGCCAGGCCCGATCATTGGCCTTGAAGTGACTCATTCACCTTTTGAAGATCTTCATGAGCCGCTCTCAATTTCTCAAGATCTTGTTTCCTTTGAAGATAATCATAGGAGAGCCTTTCATAAGTAGTTGAGAGCAATTTATGACGACCTTCAAGTTCTGGTACTTAGCATGAAGATTTTTATGTCATCAACTAAGGTTTGTGAGCGTGTCATTCGGCGTCCAACGGTCATCGCTTTTGTCTAACAGTTTTTGAGTATGTTCCATAGACTTTTGTTATTCAGTTGCAATTTTAGCAAGTGTTTTGTAGCTGGGTTTGGATTCACAATTAGAGTCATCTTCACTTGAAGTTTGAAAGTAAGCATCGCGTGATTTTACCTTGGCACCACGTGCCATGAAGCGATAGGTGGGAATCGATCGTCTTGGTCATTAGCTTCAGCGTTGGTGTGAAGTCATTGTCTTGATGTTGAAGATGGACTTGGCGATATAGAATGTGGCTAGAGCGGACTTGCAATGCGAGTCGGACTCCTCTCGGACTCCACATCCGCCTCCTCGAAGCGGACTCCTCCTCTGAATCCATTTCCTTGCCAACAAAAGCACGAGCCTTGCGGATGAGCTCTTCTTGTATGATGAAGACTTGGAAGAAGACTTAGAAGACTTGAGGATTTCTTCTTCTTCTTGTCATCGAATCATATTCCTTGCTTTTCTTCTTCTTCTCATTGTCCCCTTGTGGAGACTCGGATATGTAGTGTCGGGTTTCTTGCACTTGTGGCGGGTTCTCTTTTTGTGGTCATGGGTGGAAGCTTCATCATTCCTTGAGCTGGATCGTGAAGACTTTACGAAACCTTTCTTCTTAGTGAACCACGGAACTTCTTCACAAGCATAGCAAGTTCCTTTCCAATGTCTTGGGATCTTGAGCTGCGATCGATTCTTCTTGAGATGAGGAAACAACTTTTGCCTTAAAAGCACGAGTTCGGCCATAGTTTGGGCCATAGATATCTCTTTTCTCGGATAGCTGGAACTCATGTGTGTTGAGCCTCTCAATAATATCGAGATGGATCGAGTGACTTGAAGTCGGGGCGTTCTTGTATCATGAGGGCAAGGGTGTCAAAGGAGCTGTCAAGTGATCTCGGCAATGTCTTGACTATTTCATGCTTGGTAATCTCGATTCGCCAAGATCTTGAAGTTCATTTGTGATATCGGTGAGGCGATCAAGCGTAAATTTGGACATTTTCATTGTCGTTTCTCTTGAAGCGGTTGCGAAGAACACCGATTCTTTGATCTCTCTGGGTTGAGGCGCTTCGTTGACCTTGGATAGCCGGTCCCAGACTAGCTTTGATGTTTCGAGCACTCACGGCCATCTTGTCCTTTGGTCGGATGACCACGAATGATGTTCTTTGCGGTAGAGTCGATTGAATAAACTTCTTGGCGTCGATGGGGTGACACCTTCACGGTTTTGGGAGCGCTATTCTTGACGACATACCGAGGTCGACATCAATGGCTTCAAGATGCATCGCATCTTATTCTTCTAGTAAGGATATTCGGTTCCATCGAGCAGCGGGCAAGCAGCGGAGACCTTGATTATCCTGCGATCGACATATTGAAACTCGGTGGTTAAACCAAATCACCTGAGAACAAGGAGTACCTTGCTCTAATACCAATTGAAAGTGCTAGTATCGACTAGAGGGGGGGGTGAATAGGCGATTTTCATGAAAGTCTTCAAAACTTGGAAGTTTCAAAGACAAACAACAGAAATGACCTAATTGTTATGCAGCGGAAGATAAACTACCCTAAGCAGGCCATATTCAAGTATGCAATGATGTGAAAGTACAAGACTAATAGCAGCTAGGTAGTAAGGATCAGGATAGAAGATAGTATGAAGCCAATCAACAGTAGTAGTCAAGCAATGAAGTCAAGCAGATACACAGATAGGCAAAGACTTCACGAAGACAAACTTAAGTAAGGTTGGGAAGGATAGAACCGGTTGCTTGTTGAAGACACGAGTTTGTTAGACTAGTTCGATTCTTTGTGACAATTATGCGTCTGGTTAGGGAGGCTGAGATTTAACTTTCGAAGACCGTGTCTTCACCTTATTCCCTGAGCTAAGGACACCGGTTCGCCCAATCACTCTGGTAAGTCTTCAAGGAGACTTCCAAACCTTCACAGAGACTTCGTTCACGGCAATCCACAATGACTCTTGGATGCTCGAACACGACGCCTAACAATTTGGAGGATTCATAGTCCTCAAGTGTAATAAGTCTTGGTCACACTGGTAGAAAGACTTGATGATGCCTAACACTCTTTGGCTCGGGTGTTTGGGCTTTGTCCTGCAAGGATTTCTCTCTCTCAAATGCTTGAGGTGGGTTGCTCTCAAGCGACAAAAGCCATGCACAAACTACGAACAGCCACCAATTTATGGTGTAGGGGTGGGCTATTTATAGCCACTAGGCAACCGACCTGATTTGTCCAAAATGACCCTGGGTCACTAAGGCCTTGCGTGTTCCAGCGATTGATTTCAAACACTGCCTTGCAGCAACTTTACTTGGGCTACAAGCAAAGTGACTCATCCACTCTGGATAACAGTTGCTCTCATTGTCTTCGCTCGAAGACATAGGATTTGAGTTGAGCATCACCTTAGTTACTCGACTTAGTTCACTTGGACCCCCTTAGCGATGCGGTGGTTCCTATGACTCAACAAAGAAGAAAAGGAGGCAGCGAAACCACACGATCTTCGCGCTCCATAGTCTTGGCGCAATGTCTTCTCATGTCATAGTCTTCAATATGAATATCTTCTCATACCACCATTGTCTTCAATGTCTTCATACATTTTAGGGGTCATCTTGGTAGGTAAACCGAATCGATGAGGACACTACTGTGTTATCTGCAATTCTCACAAGCGCATTAGTCCCTCAACCAACTTTGTCGTCAATACTCCAAAACCAACTAGGGTGGCACTAGATGCACTTACGGTGAGAAAAGAGAGTTGTGTGAAGCAGCCAAAAAGAAGAGAAGTGACAAAATCAGCTCCAACATTACCTAGAACAATTTGAACATATTTGTCACTATACCAATAGTTTGTGGCTGGTAAATTTAAATATCGTTTCAGCAAAATAAAATAAAATAAATATGGTCGAACAACAAGCTTACAAAAGAATTGTTTGGGTGTGAATTGGGGTCTCTACCCTTCACGTATCTGGGTATACCAATCCACCATCATAAGCTTTCTAACAAAAGTGGAAGAGCATTGCGGATCGATTTGAGAAAAAAAAATGAGCTGTTGGAAGGCAAGCCTATGTCATACGGAGGGCGATTGATTACGATTAATTCGGTTCTCACAAGTATGCCTATGTTTTTATTGTCTTTTATTGAAGTACCGGTTAGATGCGGAAAAGGCTAGACTCTTATCGATCGTGCTTCTTACGGCGAGTGATGAATTAAAAGAAAATATAGACCGCTAAGTGGGATATCATTTGTAGGCGAAAGACCAAGGGGTCAAGGCATTGAAAATTTAGAGGTGAAGAACGGTTATCTGCTCAACAAATGGCTGTATAAGCTATCTATATGAGCGGATGCCACTTGGGCACAGATTCTTCGTAATAAGTACCTTCATTCCAAAATTTTGTCCCGGTGGCGGTAAGACCGACCGATTAGCCTTTTGGAAGGGCCTCATGCGAGTGAAATCAATATTTTCAATAGGACAAAACTTGTAGTTAGAAATGTTACTTCCACAAGATTCTGGGTTTTTAAACAGGCTGGTAAGTTGAATACCGAACACAAGGGGCAGGGACCTCCAAGCGAGGACGACGATGAGCCCGTCGGTGAACAGGGGCGAAATAGTTTCCTCCCGAAGTGAAAATAGTGAACATGATCTACATCACTCATGTATCCAAAAGGGAGCGCAAGCGCACACTAAGGGACGTCTACACCGTAGAGCCCGTCACCCCAAAATTCAATACATGGTCAGCCTGTCTGATCATCTTTGATTGGAGGATCACCCAACCGGTATCATAGCGGTGGCTCGTCATACGGTACTCGATCCCATCATCGGCGGATACCATCTCACTAGAGTCCTCATGGGCCGGAGCAACGATCTTAACTTGATCTATCGAGACAACGTCCGTAAAATGGGCATCGACCGTCAAGAATCAAGCACAGTAACACTACCTTTGAAGAGTGATACGGCGCGGAGGCTCGTTATGCGGGCTCATTAACTTGGAAGTGGTATTTGGCTCTCCGGACATCTTCCTTAGTGAAGAACTGATCTTTGATATTGTCCCTTTCGTAGTGGCTATCACACCTTGCTTTCGGATGAACGCTTTGCCCGTTTCAATGCAGTCCCACACTATGCTTATTTGAAGCTTAAAATTCCCGGACAGCGAGGCGTCATCATAGTTAATGGAAATATGGGCGCTCCTCCGTGCGGAAGAACACACCGCGACCCTAGCAGCCAAGGTACATGGCGGCCTCATCAAGCCGAACAATTCATCGGCCATCAAGACCAATAACCTTTGCCAAAAAGGTCCGGTCCGCACCTCATGGAATAGCTCCATGGACACAGACATCAAATAGTAGTTCCGCCTCTGTCGATTCCCCATAAGGCGCGGTATATGTACCGCGTACATAACTACGCACTTACAATACCTTAGGAAACACGAGGCACCTTGCATGAAAAGGTCCATAATGCGGCTCGACCCTATTAGGACCTCACATACCCCTTTTCTTTTCTCTTTCCCTCTGAGTTCTTTCGAAAACCTAAAAGCTGTCTAGTTGCACGAGGCTCCCTCTTGACCCCTCTTTCTCTTCTCTACAAACAACCATCTTACACCTCCTCTCAAAGGACTCACTACTAAGGAGAAAGCGGTGCATCGTGTGGCGGTACCATAGGGATCTTCAAATCCTTTGCTTTTAGGCCTGTGTAAACCTTTCCCTTATGTAAATTCTTGGCATGTAACATGACCTCAAACATTCATGGAATTATATGTCTAAACATGTCTTTATAAGGATATAAAGGAAGCAAATGATCACCACCTTTTGTTTGGTACTTATGTTATATTATCATCTATATTCCTTCCTTACTTCGATTGGCGTCGTGCTTTAGCCCACCTTCGCTCGGGGCTGTATTCAGCCTGCACATTCTAAAGTCGAAACTCTTGACATCTCGGATATTGCATTATATGCATCGGTTCGAATCATGTCTTTGGTCTATAGTTGGGTTGCGGCTCTGTGTTCACAACCTTACGTTTCACTAGTTCGGCTAAGGTAGTAAAGGAGAACTACTGCGATTGAATTTTTGGTTCGTCGGTTAAGTACCTCGATAGAAAGCCAAAAGCGGCCGTCATGATAGAGAGCTGGTCGGCGATCCGGTGACTTAGTGTTATACTACAGATCGTTAGCTATTCTTGTTGTGTCACACGAGGGGCTGGGATTCGACCAGTCGCGTTGCAAAGGCACTGTAATCCGGAGGCCGCTAATGGAGCTGCTGCTCCTCCCCCCTTTGTTGAAGGGGGCTGCGCATCCCTTCTCGGAGCCGCATTGGTCTCTGGAATGGTGTGGCGAGGGCCCGGTGATGGGGCTCCCGTTACGGATGGTCACAGGGTTGCCTCCCAGGTCTTGGCGGCGAGGTCTTAACCTCGGCGCCTTCTCGGCGTCTTCTTACGCCTCCTCGGCCAAGAGAAAGTCGCCGGGGCGACACCTCGGTGTCCTCCATGGTGGTAAGCGAGGGATTGCGATGATGCATCACTCTCCTCTTGCTCGGCGGCAGGAGTTCCCCTCCGAAGGGGTGTTGAAAATATCATGGGGAGGATGAAAAGCAAACAATAATATAGCTTACATAGCGGTAGGCAAGGGAAGCGAAGAGTAAAATTTGAGATACTTACGATTGGCGGGAGCTTCGCCATGGGGGCTCTTTTGCGGATGTGTTGGGACTCTGAGTCCAAAGCCCGATCGAAAGGTTATCTTCCCCCTCTTGGCGTCACCCCTTGGTTTTGGAGATCGTCCTCTTCTTCCTCCTCCACTTGCGGGGGTAAACTTTCCACCTCCTCCTCCTCCTCCTCCTCTTCGTCCTCGTCTCCCTCATGATTGGAGGCGATATCGTCTCTCCGGACCACGCGTCCAGAAGGCCTCTGACGAGGGGCACCCTTGGCCTCCTTGCCTTTCTTCTTGCCCTTCTTCTCCACACTTTGGTAGGGCGTCGGGACCGACATCTCCGTCGGTGGGGAGTGGCTGGGTCTTGGACGGGCCGGGCTGTCGATCCGCTCTGCCTTTGTGGTCCATCCGGTGAAAGCGGTGATAAGATTCCGTGACTAAAAGTATTGACGAACACGTCTTGAAAAGTTAAAATTACCAAAGTGGCGGATTCTCGATGTCGAGCTCGGCGTCTTTGGTCTTCTGGGCCAGCTCTTACGGGCTTTGAAGCGACTTCCATATCTCTTCGTGCGTAGTCTTGAAGAAGCGCTTGAGGTCGCGGCTCCTCGGATTGAACTCCCACATGTAGGAAGCCCGGCGTTAGCGGGGAGGGGCGGCGGAAGAGCATGATTTGCACCACATTGGTGAGACCAAGCGTTATTGCCTATACGTTGGTGATCGCCTGCGACATCTGCACCTCCGTCTGGGACCCCCAATCGAGGCCCTTAGCGGTCCATGAAGTGAGCCTCGTGGGGGTCGGATCTGAACTCGGAATGGCCACCCGGTTAGCGCGGCGGGGTTCGATGATGTAGAACCACTCTGCTGCTAGACCTTGGCGGTCTTGATGAAGGCCCCTTTGGGCCATGTGGCATTGGGCAACTTGCTTATCATGGCCCCACCGCGATCTGCGTCTTTGTCCGTACACCACCTTTGGCTTCACATTGAAGACCTTGAGCCCGGCAGAAGTGTGGTGGGATGCGAAGGAGAGCCTCACACGACAATGAGCGTCGATATGTGGAAGAAAGAATTGAGGCTAGATCGTGGAAATCTAGCCCGTAGTAGAACTATGAGGCCATGAGCGAAGGGGTGGAGTGGAAATCCAAGCCCCCGAGGAAATGGGGAGAAAACAACCCTTTCACGGGCGCGGAGTGGGGATGACTTGGTCCTTGTCGGGAAGCTTGTGCGCAATGTTTGCGGCCTTGGTACCCAGCTCTCGGAGTTCCTTCACAGCCTTCTCCGTGTGGAGGAGGCCTCCCACCCCCTTGGGCTGACCGGCCATGGTGGAGAGGGTGGTGGCGGTGAGGAAGACGAGCTTTTGGTATTGGAGCTTGGGAGATTGGAAGGCTTGGGAAAGAAAGGAGGAATCTTTTGTCCTCTTATAGGTGGTGAAAATGCCAACCGTCCCCACTTAGGCTTTAAACTTCGCCTATTCCCAATGAGAGCATCTTGTGATCGGTTGGGTTACCCAAATCCCATTGATGAGAATCCGTAATAAGTGGGCACGATCTCTGTTTTGACAAGGCGGGACAAGGGGCTCAACCTCGAAAACGTAAAGCGAGGTGTGAAAGCGAATCAAAACTCGAAGGGTCAAGTCGGCGCTTCCCGGAAAAAAGTTGTCGATAAAGACACTATTCCTATTTTTATATATCACGCCTTGGCGGCTAAGGGTTGTGTTAATTATACAGAGCCAGATACTATTCTTTTATAAGGGAAAACTGAAGTATGGTACTCAAGGAGAGGAACCCGCCTCGCAATCCCAAAGACAACCCGGGTGCCGAATACGTCGCCATTGAAGACTGGTTCATGGGCTACTAAGGGAGTCCTGGACTAGGGGGTCCTCGGCGTCCGGCCTATTCAATATGGGCCAGACTGGTGGGCTGTAAAGATGAACGAAGAGGACCACGTCCGTGCGGTTAGGACTCTGTATGTCGTGGGCGGCAAGATTAGGTGTCAGGATATCTTGTTTCCTTTCTCTGTAAACCGACTCTGTACAACCCTAGGCCTGTATGCGTGTCGATTAGGACTCTGTGTGCGTGGGCGGCAATATTAGGTGTCGGATATCTTTGTTTCCTTTCTCTGTAAACCGACTCTGTACAACCCTAGTCCCCTCGGTGTCTATATAAAGCGGAGAGTTTAGATCGGGCGGGATCATCATAATACTCATAGGCTAGACAAGCTAGGGTTTAGCCATTACGATCTCGAGTAGATCAACTCTTATAACCCCTATACTCATCGAATACAATCAAGCGGGGCGTAGGGTTTTACCTCCTTTAAGAGGGCCGAACACAGGTAAACATTGTGTCCCTTTGTCCATTGTTACCATCGATCCTTAGATGCACATCTTGGGCCCCCCCGAGATCTGCGGTTTGACAAACCTTTGGTTAAGGTCGGAGGAGGAAGAAAGGAAGGCGCGCGAGGAGCTTCCGTGGCAACACCTTGCCAGGCGCGGGAAGCGAGGCGAGGAGAATCGGCGTGGGGCTATCGTGCACTGTGTGGCGCACAAGGGAAGGATCGAGAGGAGAGGAATTTGGGATCGGTCAGCTGGCTGCTCTAGCCTAGGCAAGTGGGTGTTGCGCTGCTCCTCTCTCTCTACTATTTTTTATTTCTTTTTAATTTAGAAATAAACAAAGAACTAAAAAAAGTGAGGAAAATTCCCCTCGAGTTTTGAAGTGAGGATATTTCCCCTGGATCAATTTAAATGTGATTAATCCAGGAACATATAGGATTTGGTCATGATGGAAGAATTTGAATTTAATTCAAAATAAATGTACACGGATCACTATGCCTCGAGCTAGCGAGCGGTTCACTCCAAGTCGAAAGGAATCTATAGAAGATGGGCAAGTTTGGTAAAATAGCGAATATACACAAAGAAATACCGGATGGGCGAGGTTGTGTACACAAGGAAAACTCAAGAATTTATTTCCATCACGGAAAAATACTCCCATAGTTCCCCAAGCACATCGATTGATTTCAATTAGAAGAACACATTGTGTATGTTGCTACCAAAATAAAAGAGGAATAACCATGTCGGACTCGATCGGCGAGTGATGCGACGAGGAAGCGCATGCGCTTCTCAGATTGTTCCTCCAAGCTTTTTGATAGACGCTAGCTTCAAGTGGATATGCATAGGAATACTCTAGGACCAATCTGTTGAGAAGCATGGTCGGCGGCGAGTGGGAGGCAAGACAACCATGCCATGCACATACCACCATCGCGTCGACAATTGCCACGACTACAAGCATTGCAAGAACATGAACATATCTTGGATGGGGATGGGGCAGGGCGAACACCCACATAAAATTGTATAAAACCACGACTTTTCATAAAATTGTTGTTTGGAGCAACAATTTGAGTATATTTTCTCTTTATGAAAATAAAATTAGGTGCAAACAATCAAAACATTTTAAAAATAGGTTCAAACAATCAAAACATGTATGCTCTACATGAATTTTTTTTACACATTTTAGTTTTGTTTTCATCTTGCCAGAAACATAGTCATATTTCGGGTACAAAGACCAAGGAAGACCATGTAAAAAATTCAACTACAAGTTAGAAAATCCACACTAGAAGTAGATACTCTATAGCAATCTCTTAGTGGAAAACAATGCATGCCTCTGTAACTATTGTTGGCATTATTAAACTTGATTTGGAAAATTAAGCTTTAGTAATATTTCATATTCATGGTTTATGCTATTACTACTTCTCTGCCGTGTTGAAATGGTGGGCGTGTATCTGTGTGGGATCTTAAACCATTCTTTTATTAAGATTGAGTTTTTTTTCTTCCGTAACAACGCACGGGCATATTTCCTAGTAAAACAAATGGTTCGCCGGGTTTTCCTCCCATGAAGAAGAAGAACATCTAGAAATGTTTTTCTCGCTACTATCCGTATAGTTTGTCCAGGAACCCAAAGAAACAGCAACCCAGCAGAGCCAGGCTGGCCGGCCTAGACCTGAGTTGGAAAGAGCATTAAAGAGAGATAGAGAGCATGCTGCATGCATACCCAAATCTTTGGCAATCTATAGGGATTCGGGCCCCTCGCCTCTCCTCTCCTCCCAAGTTCCAACAGTCTTTCCGTCCCTCCGCCACGACTTTTTCCGTGTCCAGAGCCAGACAGACAGACCCACACGATAAAAGCAAGCAAGCAAAGCAGAGAGCGGCGCAGACGCCATCTGCAGCCATGCCAGGAACAGAAGAGAGAGAGAGAGAGAGGGCGAGCCTCAGCTAAGCAAGAAAAGACTCGCTGGCTGGCTGGCTGCTGCTCTTGCCGCTTCTCTTCTCAAAAGAAAGGAAAAAACATCTTCACACTTGGCAAACACGCACGCGCGACGGCCAGTGCCCGAGACAAGACGGTGAAAAATCCACCTTGCTTGCAGCGGATGGCCGCTCATCAGTCCTGAAAAAAGGCTTCGTGAGAACCGAAAAGCACGGCGTAACGTTGATCACCCTTGCTACTACTACCAGTACTACTTTTTTCTTAATCTAAACAAGAAAACCTACACAGATCGAAGTTCTTCTCTCCACGGCTGGCAACGGCATGCCGCTGAGCGTCGCGACTCTCGATGACATGTGAGGAGGCCTAGCACCAGTAGTACTAGCTGAAACCACCGGGGCTTCGGCACGGTGGCCCCTCAACGAGAGACTAGCTTTCCCGGTAGTACTCGTAGTAAAGACAGGGACCGTCGCAGCAGAGCTACACACATCGTAGACACTCGCATAGTCAGAAGAGAGAAGCAGACATGCATGCAGGGGCCGCTCTGTAGTACGTGTACGCGGGCTGCTGTGCCAGGAGCAGTGGGCACTGTGCGGACAAGAGAAAAAGCAGGGAAACAGCTGACAGGCATTGCTCATTTGCTCCCTCCTCTCCTTTTGCCTCTCTGCCTTCTCTGCTCCGCGCCTTCTCTCTCCTCTTCATTCAAAACCAAGCAGAGTGGGCTGCTCTGCTCTCTGCTTAGCCTTAACTCTGCTTCCTTTCTTTTCTTTGGGAGACACGCAGCCCCACCCCTTGCCTTGCCGGCTTGCTTTGCTCCTTCTCTTCTTCCTCCTCCTCCTCCCTCCCCTCAAAGAGTACCACCGGCTACAACCTCCACCTCCCAACCAAGCAGGCGGTGCAAGAAGAGCAATGGACGCGGATGGGGCCGACCAAGCTCCGCCCAGGCCTCCATGGCCTCCTCACCGGCACCAGGTGGACGCGGAGGAGAAGGTAAGGCCGTGTACTCTCTCTCTCTCTCTCTCTCTCTCTCTCTCTCTCTCTCTACTTGCTTCCTCGCTCTTCTTGAGCTTTTGAGTTTGTGAGTTGCCCCTCTGGCCAAGTAGTACAACATACAGGCAAGCGCAAGATGCGTTTTTAGAACGGGCTGCGGGTGCTAGCTCTAGATTTTCATCGTGCAGATTTGGTTGCTAGTTGCTGTTTGAAACTGCCCCCCCACCGGAACAAAGATAGGCTCATAGGCATGGTGTATTTGTACTGGCGCTGAATCAGCATCGCCCTCCATTGCTGTATATAGCTAGACGGCTTAATTTGCTCGTCCAATGTGGTTCCAACTTCTTCAAGAAACAATGTACTACAAATACAATACTACCCAAGTAGTAGTATTTGGCTACAAATGTAGTTACAGTAGATGATTAGATCCAGTTTGCGAGGTCTTATCTTAAGGTCACTAACTGGTTTAATTACCATCTTTGATGAGCCTCCAGTCGGACCATAGTACCGTTTGGTGGACGTACATTTCGTCTTACTGCACTCGTACTAGTACTAGTGCTAGTACTACAAGTACTTCGCACATTTCACTGGTGTGTGGTAGTTTAGCGCTTGGTAACTCTTACGTTTCATGTTGCTATATTTTCTATCAAGGAACACAAGTAGAAAAACTTAAGCGTTATTTCTCTCTTGAATCGTTGGTTTCATAGTTAGGCGAAGATTTTGGAGTTAGGTCATGATTCTTCCAGAATGGGCTTATTTTAGTGCTTTGATGCTTTCATCAGTATATATGCCCTCAGGTGGTCTCTCTTTACCTAAATATTAGGCGATTTAATTATAGTACTAGTTAACAGAAACATGTTCCTTAGCCATTAGGGTCACGCCAAGCCGCCAAATCTAGCTATTTTCTTGAGCCACTGACTGCTAGTGTAGGCGAATAAAGGTTATTGCGCCTTGATAAGTTATATTTTAGGCAACAGTGAAATGTCTCATCCCTTTGTGATCTGCATTGCCTTATAAGTGTTAGGGATGCCCGATCACAGACATTACAGATTCCAAGATATTTAGCTCACACGAACTTGCAAAACCTTTCTCATCCAAGGGCTTCGAAGATATCTCGCCATTGCTCTTCGTCGACGGAATGATATCGATGTCTTTCTTCCCAACATGATCTCCGAGAAAGTGATGACGATTTCAATGTGCTTAGTCTTCGAGTGTTGGACCGATTGTTGGCTATTTTGATGGCACTTTCGCTTGTCGCAGAAGAGAGGTATTTGTTTTGTGTTGATGCCATAGTCCTTGAGAGTTTGCTTCATCCATAGAAGCCGGACAACAAGATCCAGAAGAATGTATTCAGATTCAGCAGCTTGAGAGTGATACATACCGCTTTTGAAGACCAAAGTACAATTGATCGACCAAGAAAATGACATGTGCCCGATGTAGACTTGCGATCCACCTTGTCACCAGATAATCAAGATCCGAGAATCCAACCAAATCAAATTTTGAGCCCTTGGGATACCATAATCCGAAAGTGGGGTGTAAGCCAAATATCAAGAATTCGCTTCATACTAAGGATGCGATCCTTTGGTGCCGCTAATCGAAAGCACATGCAAACACTAAGCATAATATCCGCCTAGATGCACATAAATAAAGCAAAGAACCAATCATGGAGCGGTACCTTTTGATCGAACTCTTTACCATTGTCGCTGACCAAGATGGTGTTTGCATTGGCGCTGTAGCCTTTGCGCCTTCCATTCCAAACTTCTTCGCATATCTTGAGGTATTTTTCGAGATATGAAGATGTCATTTCTTTGCGATTAATTTGAAGACCAAGGAAGAACTTCACCACCCATCATGGACATTTGATATTGCTCTTGCATCATGTACCCAAACTCATCACTATACTTCGTTGGTAAATTAAGATTATGTCATACATATATTTGGCACACAAACAGCTTCACCATCATATGTCTTCGTGAAGAGTGGGATCGAGGGATCCGTGCTTGAAGCCTTGCTCTTCGTGAAGTCTTTGATTGTATCATACCTGTGCACGAGGAGCTTGTTTGAGGCCATAAAGGCTTTATTTAGCTTGTACACCATATCGTGATGTTTTGGATCTTCAAAGCCAGTGGTTGTGCGATATACTTTTCTTCAATCTTGCCATTGAGAAATGCACTCTTTACATCCATTTGATATAGCAAGATGTTGTGATGATTAGCGAGGCTAGCAGATGCTAATAGCTTCAAGCCTAGCAACAGAGCAAATGTTTCATCAAGTCAATTCCTTCAACTTGAGTATATCCTTGAGCCACAAGACGGCTTTTGTTTCACGATTTGACCATGCTCATCTTGCTTGTTTCGATATATCCACTTTGTTCCAATAATGTTATGTTTATGTACGTCGCTTGACAAGTTCCCGCATTATTTAGTTTGAATCATTGTTTTCTTGCATGGCTTGAATCCATTCAGTTCCATAAAAGCTTCAAAGAACTTTCTTTGGTTCGATATTGACACAAATGAAAAGTGCCCATGGTTTGCTAGCTGTGTTGCTGATCGAGTGAGCGGACCAGCGCATTGATGCTTAATTATCTTTCTATTTGAACTTCATTTGCAACACGAGGATGAACAGATTTAAGATTTTGCTCTAGCCGATCATTGTCATCATTGGGAGGATTGTCTTCGGTCCGAGCATTGTCTTCAAAGTTGATTTGGTGCGTAGATGATGAGTTCCTCTTCGTGATGTGCTTCAGAGGGCATGATTTCACCAGCTCCCATCAGCTTGATAGACTCATTTGAAGGAGCTTCATCTAGTGTACTTGGCGTAATCTCTCTCGGAACCATTGGTTTCATCAAATTTCACATCCACGCTTCAACGATTTTGTAGAGATAAAGGTTGAAGACTCAGAGGAGTGTGAATCCTTTCCATAGCTGCATGAAGCCTTCGTGAGCCTTAGGTGCAAATTTTGACTTGTGATCGGGATCCTGATCCAAAGATTCAGCTCCAAATACTCAAGTAACCGACGCTAGCTTCTTGCCGGAGCTCATAAGATGTTTTGTTCAAGCTTATGGATGTACACACGTTGATGATGTGACATGTCAGATCAATAGCTTCAGCCGAATTTTCTTGCGTCCTCAGACTCATCTAGCATTGTTTGAGCCATCTCAATGAGGGTTCTGCTTGCCAACGATGCCATTTTGCCGAGGTGTGTGTGGAGCAGAGAACTCATGAGTGATTCCCATTGTGTCCAGACATGATCAAGTCTAGTGTTCTTGAATTCAAAGGCCATTGTCACTTCGATGTGCTTGATCTTCATGCCATAATTGTTCATTGCTCGATTATGGCGGTTCAAGACATCTTGCACTTACCTTGTAAAGAATTATATGAACCCATGTGTATCTTGAGTAGTCATCAACAATGACGGCCATAGAGACAAAAGTGTTGTGTGAGGGTGGAGTAGTGAGTAGGTCCAAATAAGTCCATGTGTAACAGTCCAAGGGTTGGGATGTTGTCATGATTGTCTTCGAGGGTGCTTTGCCCTTGTCATCTTTCCAAATTTCACAGCACCACAGATGATCCTTTTGAACTTGACATCCTCAATGCCAAGGACATGCTTCTTCTCGACGAGGAGTGTAAGTTCCTCATGCTAGCATGTCCTAGCCTTCATGCCGAGCCAGATTCAAGCTTTTGTGAGAAGACATACGCAAGTCAGGACCCGCCGAAATCTACTATGTATAGATCATCTTTTCGATACCCTTCAAAGACTAGAGATTTGTCGATTCCATTAGTACAAGGCAACGATATTTGCCAAATATCACAATCATGTTCAAGTCACAAAGCATTGAGGCGATATTGTTGAAACCAAGGGATTCAATAAGCATCACTTTATCCATGTGTTGATCCTTTGAGATTGCAACTCTACCTAGACCCAATACCTTGCTTTTACTAGTGTCAAGAAATGTAATGTGACTTTGCTCTGATGGACGTAAGGTTGAGTCCATGAGAAGACTTCGATCACCAAATATATGATTTGTACATCCACCGTCCATAATCCATTCTCAAGCTTTTGTGATGTATTCTACAAGGTAAAGGAGAGGATAGGCTTCACAAGAGTGTTGTGAAGCATAAGCATTTGACACATATAGGACAACACAATTATATCAAAGTTAGGACATAGTATGACCGATAAGATGTTCAGATGTGAAGTATACATAACATTTTATCGTATGCCCTAAATGAGTTTTAGGTCCCCGAATAGTATTGGACGCCATTGATTGCGGGCCGAGACCGCTTTCGTAAAAGAGAGTTATTCTTCTTGCCACCCACATCTTCGGTGCTTAGAAGTAATGAGTCTAAGTGCAGCATCCGAGAATTTTGCTTTGAAGCCCTAGCAAATAGCCTTGGTGAGATGAATGATACTCATATGAATAAGTGAAAAGTTCTTAGTCCTATGAACATAGCGGTTCAAGATACACGCCATATTCATAAGTCCGAGCATGATTTCCCGCAAAACATTGGTGTTAGGGTGACTCATGTGAGTCTCAGATTCCGTATGAAGCCTTGGCCACATGAAGCTATAGGTCTGGGTTTGTCTTCTTCCTTGTGTCATGACGACATTCACAGAAGATTCTCAATGTAACGCTTAGGTACCCAGATCTTCTTGATAGGTGGTCCATTCTCGCAGCTTAGTACCAATGTACCGCAAACACTTCACCATTCGATTTTTGAACAGCTTATAGTTTGCATCAAAGGATTCATCAATGATAATAGGATTAGCACAGTAAAGCCGATAAGGTGGATGGATTCATCAAGGTTCCTTTGCAGAACCCATGTGGTTTTGGGTACCGCCAGCTTCCAAAGACGAGCCATCAACATTCATTTTCCTTTCTAACCCAACACTATCTTTCCTAGGGTTTTGCCCGACCGCTTTTGAGGACACGCAGAGTCCGTCCCTTCAAACTTTTGTACATCCTCGTTCCAAGCAATGTTAATACAGGCATTTTCATCTAACAAGTATCCTCCGAGAGGGGTTAGTAACCACATCAAGAGGTGAAGACAATGAAACAAGATAAAGAAGTGGAACATTCAAAGAATGTATGTAGTGTTACCACGCCAATGCATTTTAGACATGGTGGTTCAAATCCATCCCGAGCGGAATCGATTCTGAGCTATGACTCATTCACCTTTTGAAGATCTTCAGCCGCTCTCAATTTCTCAAGATCTTGTTTTGAAGATAATCATAGGAGAGCCTTTCATAAGTAGTTGAGAGCAATTTATGACGCACCTTCAAGTTCCCGGTACTTAGCATGAAGATTTTTTATGTCATCAACTAAGGACTGTGAACGTCATTTCTGGGCCATTCAATGTGTCATCGCTTGTCTAACATTGAGTATGTTCCATAGACTTTTGTTATTCAACTGCAATTTTAGCAAGTGTTTTGTAGCTGGGTTTGATTCAATTAGAGTCATCTTCACTTGAAGTTTGAAAGTAAGCATCAGTGATTTTACCTTGGCACCACGCCATGAAGCAAGAGGTGGGAGTATCGCCTTGGTCATTAGCTTCAATACAGTGGAAGTCATTGTCTTGTTGAAGATGGACTTGGCGATATAGGCCGTGGCTAGAGCCGCACTTGCAATGCCAGGTCGACTCTCTCTCCAGACTCCACATCCGCCTCCTCGTAAGGCATCCTCCTCCTAATCCATTTCCTGCCAACAAAAGCACGAGTCCAGATGAGCTCTTCTTGTATGATGAAGACTTGAAGAAGACTTAGAAGACTTCGAGGATTTCTTCTTCTTCTTGTCATCGTAATCATTTCCTTGCTTTTCTTCTTCTCTCATTGTCCCACCGTGGAGACTCGTGATATGTAGTGTCCGTGTTTCTTGCACTTGTATGTGCTTCTCTTTGTGGTCATGGTGGAAGCTTCATCATTCCTTGAGCTGGATCGTGAAGACTTTCTCAAACCTTTCTTCTTAGTGAACTTCTGAACTTCTTCACAAGCATAGCAAGTTCCTTCCAATGTTTCGTGATCTTCGTAATCGCAATGATTCTTCTTCGATGAGGAAACAACTTTTGCCTTAAAAGCACGAAGTTCGCCATAGTTTGGGCCATAGATATCTCTTTTCTCGTGATAGTCGAACTCATGTGTGTTGAGCTCTCAATAATATCGATGGATCGAGGACTTGAAGTCGACGTTTTGTATCATGAGGGCAAGGGTGTCAAAGGAGTCACTGATCTCAAAGAATGTCTTGACTATTTCATGCTTGGTAATCCCAATATGCCAAGATCTTGAAGTTCATTTGTGATATCGCTGAGGCGATCAAACGAAGTCGACATTTTCATTGTCGCTTTCTTGAAGCGCTGCAAGAACATCGATTCTTTGATCTCTCGGGTTGAGACGCTTCGTGACGGATAGCCAAATTCCCACTAGCTTTGATGTTTCCAGAGCACTCACACGGCCATATCGTCTTTGGTCGATGACCACGTATGATGTTCTTTGCAAGAGAGTCCAGCTTGAATAAACCTTTGACGTCATGGGGGTGACATCACCAGCTTTTGGGAACGCTTATTCTTGACGACATACCGTAGGCGACATCAATGGCTTCAAGATGCATACGCATCTTATTCTTCTAGTAGGGATATTCGGGCCCATCGAACGGGCAAGCAGCGAGACCTTGATTATCCCCTCGCATATATATAGTGAAACTCCGTGGTTAAACTAAATCACATGTAACAAGGAGTACCTTGCCTAATACCAATTGAAAGTGCTAGTATCGACTAGAGGGGGGGTGAATAGGCGATTTTCATGAAAGTCTTCAAAACTTGAAGTTTCAAAGACAAATGTAAATGACCTAATTGTTATGCAATGAAGATAAACTACCCTAAGGTGCCATATTCAAGTATGCAATGATGTGAAAGTACAAGACTAATAGCGCCTAGGTAGTAAGGATCAGATAGAAGATAGTATGAAGCCAATCAACAGAGTAGTCAAGCAATGAAGTCAAACAGACATACAGATAGGCAAAGACTTCACGTAAGACAAACTTAAGTAAGGTTGGGAAGGGATAGAACCAGCTTGCTTGTCAAGACACAGATTTGTTAGACTAGTTCCAGCTTGTCGTGGACAATTGTACGTCCGTTAGGAGGCTGAGATTTAACTCGTAAGACCGTGTCTTCACCTTATTCCCCGAGCTAAGGACACCCAGCTCGCCTAATCACTCTCGTAAGTCTTCAAGGAGACTTCAAACCTTCACAGCATTCGCTCACCGCAATCCACAATGACTCTGGATGCTCAGAACACGCACGCCTAACCGCCGGAGGATTCATAGTCCTCAAGTGTAATAAGTCTTCGTGTCACAGTAGAAAGACTTCAAGGATGCCTAACACTCTTGGCTCGTGTTTGGGCTTTGTCCTCGCAAGGATTTCTCTCTCAAATGCTTCGAGGTGGGTTGCTCTCAAACGACAAAAGCCATGCACAAATTCAACAGCCACCAATTTATGGTGTAGGTGGCTATTTATAGCCACTAGGCAACCCGACCGATTTGTCCAAAATGACCCGGTCACTAAGGAACTGCACGTGTTCCAACGGTCGATTTCAAACACACGCTGCAACTTTACTTTGGCTACAAGCAAAGCCGACTCATCCAGCTGGATAATAGCTGCTCTCATTGTCTTCGTCAAGACATAGGATTTGAGTTGAGCATCACCTTAGTTACTCGACTTAGTTCACTTGGACCCCACTTAACAAGACGGTGGTTCCTATGACTCAACAAAGAAGAAAAGGAGGCAACGAAACCATTATAGCCTTCAAGGCCCATAGTCTTTCAAGAATGTCTTCTCATGTCATAGTCTTCAATATGAATATCTTCTCATACCACCATTGTCTTCAATGTCTTCATACATTTTTAGGGGTCATTCTAGAGGTAAACCGAATCGATGAGGGACACTACCAGAGTTATCCTCGCACTCACAAACGCATTAGTCCTCAACCAACTTTGTCAATACTCCAAAACCAACTAGGTGGCACTAGATGCACTTACAAAGGAGAAAAGAGAGTTGTGAAGCAGCCAAAAGAGAAGAGAGTCGACAAAATCAGCTCCAACATTACCTAGAACAATTTGAACATATTTGTACTATACCAATGATCGTGGTGGTAAATTTAAATATCGCTGCAAAATAAAATAAAATAAATATGGTCGACAACAAGCTTACAAAGAATTGTTTGGTGTGAATTGGGGTCTCTACCTTCACGATTCAGGTATATCCACCATCGCAAGCTTTCTAACAAAGAGTGGAAGAGCATTGCAGATCGATTTGAGAAAAAATGAGCTGTTGAAGGGCAAGCCTGTCATACGGAGGACGCATTGATTCGATTAATTCGGCCTCAAAGTATGCCTATGTTTTTATTGTTTTATTGAAGTACCGCTGAGTAATGAAAAGGCTAGACTCTTATCGATCGGCTTTTCCCGCAGAGTGATGAATTAAAAGAAAAATATAGACCCGCTAAGTGGGATATCATTTGTAGTCGAAGACCAAGGGGTCAAGGCATTGAAAATTTAGAGGTGAAGAACAGTTGTCCGCCAACAAATGGCTGTATAAGCTATCTATATAGACGGATGCCACTATACGCATTCTTCAGAATAAGTACCTTCATTCCAAAAATTTTGTCCTGTGACGGTAAGACCGACCGATTCGCCTTTTTGAAGGGCCTCATGAAAGTGAAATCAATATTTTCATAGGACAAAACTTGTAGTTAGAAATGTTACTTCCACAAGATTCCGGGTTTTAAACAGCCGGTAAGTTGAATACCGAACACAAAGGTGGACCTCAAGCGAGGATTCGACGATGAGCCCCTGCCACCAACACCGGGGCCGTAAATAGCTCCCAAGGAAAATAGTGAACATGATCTACATCACTCATGTATCCAAAAGGAGCGCGCAGCAAGACACTAAGGGACGCTTACACAGAGAGCCCACACCCCAAAATTCAATACATGGTCACTCGGTTCGATCATCTTTGATTGAGGATCACCAACCAAGATCCTTAACGGTGGCTCGTCTCGCCGGTACTCGATCCCATCATCGACGGATACCATCTCACTAGAGTCCCATGGACGGAGGCAACAGCCTTAACTTGATCTATCGAGACACCGTCTGTGAAATGGGCATCGAATTAATCAAGCCCGTAACACTACCTTGAAGAGTGATACCGCGCGAGGCTCATGTACGGGCTCATTAACACCGGAAGTGGTATTTGCCTCCCGACATCTTCCTTAGTGAAGAACTGATCTTGATATTGTCCCTTTCCGTAGTGGCTATCACACATCGCCAGATGAACCGCTACCGCTTCAATGCAGTCCCACACTATGCTTATTGAAGCTTAAAATTCCTGATCACAAGGCCATCATAGTTAATGGAAATATGGAGCCTCCCTCCGACGAAGAGCACACCGCCACCCTAGCAGCCAAGGTACATGGCGGCCTCATCAAGCTTCAACACCATCGGCCATCAAGACCAATGACACCGCTAAAAGGTCCGTCCGCACCTCATGGAGATAGCTCCATGGACACGTACATCAATAGTAGTTCCGCCTGCCGATTCCCCATAAGGTCGCTGTATATGTCCGCACGCACATAACTACGCACTTACAATACCTTGGGAAACACCAGAGGCACATCGCATGAAAGGTCCATAGTACGGCTCACCCTATTCGACCTCACATACCCCTTCTTTTTCTTCTCACTGTGTTCTTTCGAAACCTAAAAGTCGCCTAGTTGCACGAGGGCCCTCTTCACCTCTTCTCTCACAAACAACCATCTTACACCTCCTCTCAAAGGACTCACTACTAAGGAGAAACGTGCATACGCAGGGCGTGGTACCATAGGGATCTTCAAATCACCGCTTTTAGCCCCTGGTAAACCTTTCCTTATGTAAATTCTGGCATGTAACATGACCTCAAACATTCATGGAATTATATGTCTAAACATGTCTTTATAAGGATATAAAGGAAGCAAATGATCACCACCTTTTGTTTGGTACTTATGTTATATTATCATCTATATTCCTTCCTACTGATTGACGACGTGTTTTAGCCCAGCCTTCATTCCCGGGGTCAGATTCAGCCTTGCACATTCTAAAGTCCAAACTCTTCTAAGATCTCTGATATTGCATTATATGCATTGGTTCAATCATGTCTTTGGTCTATAGTTGGGCTGCCTGCCCTGTTCACAACCTTACGCTTCACTAGTTCGGCTAAGGTAGTAAAGGAGAACTATCCATTGAATTTTTGGTTCGTCCTGTTAATACCTCAGAGAGAAAGCCGAAAACTGACCGTCATGATAAGCGAGCTGGTCGGCGATCCGTGACTTAGTGTTATACTACGATCGTTAGCTATTCTTGTTGTGTCACACGAGGGGCTGATTCACCAGCCATGTAAAGGCAATCAGAATCCCGGAGGTCGCTAATGGAGCCGCCTCCCCTTTGTCAAGGGGCCATGATCCCTCTCTGAGCCGCATTGGTCTCGAATGGTGTGAGGCAGGGCCAGATCGATGGGGGCCCTGCTCGATGGTCCGGGGTTGCCTCCCCAGTGTCTCAACGACCGAGGTCTTAACCTCAGCGCCTCGACGCCTTCTTCCGCCTCCTCGCCAGAGAAGTCCTTCGACGACACCCCGTGTCCTCCATGGTGGTAGGCGAGGGGATTTATGATGCATCACTCTCTCTTGCTCAAAGCGGCAGGAGTTCCCTCCCAAGAGGGGGGTGTTCAAATATCATGGGAGGATGAAAAGCAAACAATAATATAGCTATATGACAGAGTAGGCAAGGGAAAACAAGAGTAAAATTTCAGACATTACGATTCGCCAGAGCTTCGCCATGGGGGGCTTGCAGATTCTGACTCGAGTCCAAACCGATCGAAGGGTTATCTTCCCTCTTCGCCACCTTTCTTTTTTTGAGATCGCCCTCTTCTTCCTCCTCCACTTGCGGGAGTCGCTTCACCTCCTCCTCCTCCTCCTCCTCTTCGCCCTCGCTCTCATGATTGGAGACGAGATCTCCGACACAGCCATTCAAGGCTCCTCTACAGCCGGGGCACCCTTGGCCTCCTTGCTTTCTTCTTGCTTCTTCTCCCGCACTGTAGGGCCAGACCAGCATCTCCACACCGGGAGTGGTGGTCTCAAAGGAGCCGGATCACGATCCGCTCGCTTTGTGGTCCATCCTGTGAAGAACCGAATGATAAGATTCCTCCGACTAAAAGTATCGACCTTAACACGCCTTCGTAAAAGTTAAGAATTACCAAAGTGGCCGGATTCTCGATGTCGAGCTCGACGCCTTTTGGTCTTCCCGCCAGCTCTTCCGGCTTTGAAGAGCAGCCCATATCTCTTCGCATGAGTGTCAAGAAGCGCTCAGTGGTCCGCGCTCCTCCGGATTGAACTCCCACATGGGAAGCCCAATGCAAGGTGGAGGACGCGACGAAGAGCATGATTTGCACCACATTGGTGAGACCGACGTTATTGCCTAGCATTGGTGATGTCATAAAGATTCAGATTCTCCGCTGGGACCCCAATCGAGGCCCTTAGCGTCCATGAAGTGAGCTCAGTCCGGATCAACTCCGAATGGCCACCTGGCCATGCCAAGGGTCGGCGATGTAGAACCACTGCTGCTAGACCTTGACGGTCTTGATGAAGGCCCCTTTGGGCCTATGTGGCATTGGGCAACTTGCTTATCATGGCCCCACCGCAGTCACAGAGGTCCGTGACACCACCTTTGGCTTCACATTGAAGACCTTGAGCCACAGTCAAGTGGTGGGATGCGAGTAGCCTCACACACCATAATGAACGATATGTGGAAGAAGAATTGGGCCAGATCGGGAAATCTAGCCCGTAGTAGAACATGAGGCCATGAACGAAGGGGTGGAGGGAAACAAGCCCCCGAGGAAATGGGGAGAAAGACAACCTTTCACCGGCCCGAGTGGGATGATTTGTCCTGTCGAAGCTCAGGCGCAATGTTTGCGTTGTGTACTCAAGGCCCGGAGTTCACACCTTTCTCCTGATTTGAGGAGGCCTCCCACCGCCTCTGAGCCCGACCCGCCATGGCCGGAGAGGGTGGTGGCGGAGGAAGACGAGAGCTTTTTTCAAGCTGAGCTTGGGAGATTGGAAGGCTTGGGAAAGAAAGGAGGAATCTTTTGTCCTCTTATAGGTAGAAATGCCAACCGTCCCCCACTTAGGCTTTAAACTCGCTTATTCCCTAATGAGAGCATGCGCCATGTTGGGTTACCCAAATCCATTGATGAGAATCCCGTAATAAGTGGGCACGATCTCTGTTTTGACAAGACGGGACAAGGGGCTCAACCTCAAACACTAAACGAGGAGTGTGAAAACGAATCAAAACATCAAGGGTCAAGTCTGACGCTCCTAAAAAAAGTGTCAAGAAACACTATTCTATTTTTTATATATCCCGCCGGCTAAGGGTTGTGTTAATTATATAGAGCCGATACTATTCTTTTATAAGGAAAACTCAAGTATGGTACTCAAGGAGAGGAACCCGCCAATCCCAAAGACAACCCCGGTAATACGCCGCCATTGAAGACCGGTTCATGGGCTACTAAGGGAGTCCCGACTAGGGGTCTCGGTCCCATTTATTCAATATGGGCCGATCGGTCAGAAGATGAACGAAGAGGACCACCCCGTGCTGTTAGGGACTCTCGTGCGTGACTGCAAGATTAGGTGTCCGATATACTGCTTCTTTCTCAGAACCGACTGCATAACCCTAGCCCTCAGATGTGTCCAGCTAGGACTCTGTAGCGGGACGCAATATTAGGTGTCCTGATATACTGCTTTTTCTCTCAAACCGATCAGACAACCTAGTCCTCCTGTCTATATAAACCGGAGAGTTTAGATCGGAGGCGTGATCATCATAATACTCATAGGCTAGACAAGCTAGGTTTAGCCATTACGATCTCGAGGTAGATCAACTTATAACCCCTATACTCATCGAATACAATCAAGCAGACGAGGGTTTTACCTTTAAGAGGGCCCCAACCGGGTAAACATTGTGTCCCTTTGTCCATTGTTACCATCGATCCTTAGATGCACATCTGGGGCCCCTACCCGAGATCTGCCGGTTGACACCGACACCGTTAAGGCCTGAGGAGGGAAGAAAAGGAAGGGCGGCGCGAGGAGGAGCTCACGGCGGCAACACTCTGCCAGAGGCGCCGGAGCAGGGGCAGGAGAATCAGTATGGGGCTATGCGGCTCAGGTGGCAAGACAAGGAAGGGATCGAGAGGAGAGGAATTTGGGATCGGTCACCGGCTGCTCTAGCCTAGGCAAGTGGGTGTCACACGCCCTCTCTCTACTATTTTTATTTCTTTTTAATTTAGAAATAAACAAAGAACTAAAAAAGTGAGGAAAATTCTAGTTTTGAAGTGAGGATATTTCCGGATCAATTTAAATGTGATTAATCCAGAACATATAGGATTTGGTCATGATGGAAGAATTTGAATTTAATTCAAAATAAATGTACACGGATCACTATGCCTCGTAGCTAGCCGAACGCGTTCACTCCAAGTCCTAAAAGGAATCTATAGAAGATGGGCAAGTTTGGTAAAATGACTAATATACACAAAGAAATAATGACAAGGTGTTAGTACAAGGAAAACTCAAGAATTTATTTCCATCACGGAATACTCCCATAGTTCCCCAAGCACATCGATTGATTTCAATTAGAAGAACACATTGTGTATGTTGCTACCAAAATAAAAAGAGGAATAACTATGTACGGACCTACGGCGAAAGTGATGCGACGAGAAGCACGCCTTTCAGATTGTTCCTCCAACGGCACTCGATAGACGCTTAGCTTCAAGTGGATATGCATAGGAATACTAGGACCAATCACGAGAAGCATGGTCGGCGCGAGCGGGAGGCAAGACAACCATGCCATGCACACATACCACCATCCGCCAAGAATTGCCACGCTACAAGCATTTGCAAGAACATGAACATATGCCGATGGGGATGGGAGCCGATTTAACACCCACATAAAATTGTATAAAACCATTGGCACTCGCAAAATTGTTGTTTGAGCAACAATTTGAGTATATTTTTTTTATGAAAATAAAATTAGGTGCAAACAATCAAAACATTTTAAAAATAGGTTCAAATAATCAAAACATGTATGCTCTACATGAATTTTTTTTACACATTTTAGTTTTTGTTTTCATCTTGCTGTAAAATAGTCATATTTCGGTACAAAGACCAAAGATCATGTAAAAAATACTTACTACAAGTTAGAAAATTCACACTAGAAGTAGGTACTCTATAGCTCTCTATAGTGGAAAACAATGCATGCCTTTGTAACTATTGTTGGCACTATTAAACTTGATTTGGGAAATTGAACTTTAGTAATATTTCATATTCATGGTTTATGACATTACTGCTTCTTGTGGTTGAAATGGTGGGCAACCTGTGTGGGGTCTTGAACATTTTTATTAAGATTGAGTTATTTTTTCTTCCGCTATAACGCATGCATATTTGCTAGTAAAACAAATGGTTCGCCGGGTTTTCCTCCCATGAAGAAGAAGAACATCTAGAAATGTTTTTCTCGCTACTATCCGTATAGTTTGTCCAGGAACCCAAAGAAACGGCAACCCAGCAGAGCCAGGCTGGCCGGCCTAGACCTGAGTTGGAAAGAGCATTAAAGAGAGATAGAGAGAGCATGCTGCATGCATACCCAAATCTTGGCAATCTATAGGATTCGGGCCCTCGCCTCTCCTCTCCTCCCAAGTTCCAACAGTCTTTCCGTCCCTCCCCACGACTTTTTTCCGTGTCCAGAGCCAGACAGACAGACCCACACGATAAAAGCAAGCAAAGCAGAGCGGCGCAGACGCCATCTGCGGCCATGCCAGGAACAGAAGAGAGAGAGAGAAAGAGAGGGCGAGCCTCAGCTAAGCAAGAAAAGACTCGCTGGCTGGCTGCTGCTCTTGCCGCTTCTCAAAAGAAAGGAAAAACATCTTCACACTTGGCAAACACGCACGCGCGACGGCCAGTGCCCGAGACAAGACGGTGAAAAATCCACCTTGCTTGCAGCGGATGGCCGCTCATCAGTCCTGAAAAAGGCTTCGTGAGAACCGAAAAGCACGGCGTAACGTTGATCACCCTTGCTACTACTACCAGTACTACTTTTTCTTAATCTAAACAAGAAAACCTACACAGATCGAAGTTCTTCTCTCCACGGCTGGCAACGGCATGCCGCTGAGCGTCGCGACTCGATGACATGTGAGGGAGGCCTAGCACCAGTAGTACTAGCTGAAACCACTGGGGCTTCGGCACGGTGGCCCACCCCAGCGAGAGACTAGCTTTCCGGTAGTACTCGTAGTAAAAGACAGGGACCGTCGCAGCAGAGCTACACATCGTAGACACTCGCATAGTCAAGAGAGAGAGAAGCAGACATGCATGCAGGGGCCGCTGTAGCGTGTACGCGGGCTGCTGTGCCAGGAGCAGGGCACTGTGCGGACAAGAGAAAGCAGGGGAAACAGCTGACAGGCATTGCTCATTTGCTCCTCCTCCTTTTGCCTCTCTGCCTTCTCTGCTCCGCGCGCCTCTCTCTCTCCTCTTCATTCAAAACCAAGCAGAGTGGGCTGCTCTGCTCTGCTTAGCCTTAACTCTGCTTCCTTTCTTTTCTTTGGGAGACACGCAGCCCCACCCCTTGCCTTGCCGGCTTGCTTTGCCCTCTTCTTCTTCCTCCCTCCCTCCCTCAAAGAGTACCACTGGCACAACACTCCACCTCCCAACCAAGCGAGCGGTGCAAGAAGAGCAATGGACGCGGATGGGGCTGACCAAGCTCCGCCCAGGCCTCCATGGCCTCACCGGCACCAGGTGGACGCGGAGGAGAAGTAAGGCTGCTCTCTCTCTCTCTCTCTCTCTCTCTACTTGCTTCCTCGCTCTTCTTGAGCTTTTGAGTTTGTGAGTTGCCCTCTGGCCAAGTAGTACAACATACAGGCAAGCGCAAGATGCGTTTTAGAACGGCTGCGGGTGCTAGCTCTAGATTTTCATCGTGCAGATTTGGTTAGTTGCTGTTTGAAACTGCCCCCCACCGGAACAAAGATAGGCTCATAGGCATGGTGTATTTGTACTGGCGCTGAATCAGCATCGCCTCCATTGCTGTATATAGCTAGACGGCTTAATTTGCTCGTCCAATGTGGTTCCAACTTCTTCAAGAAACAATGTACTACAAATACAATACTACCCAAGTAGTAGTATTTGGCTACAAAGGTAGTTACAGTAGATGATTAGATCCAGTTTGCGAGGTCTTATCTAAGGTCACTAACTGGTTTAATTACCATCTTTGATGAGCCTCCAGTCGGACCATAGTACCGTTTGGTGGACGTACATTTCGTCTTACTGCACTCGTACTAGTACTAGTGCTAGTACTACGAGTACTGCACATTTCACTGGTGTGTGGTAGTTTAGCGCTTGGTAACTCTTACGTTTCATGTTGCTATATTTTCTATCAAGGAACACAAGTAGAAAACTTAAGCGTTATTTCTCTTGAATCGTTGGTTTCATAGTTAGGCGAAGATTTTGGAGTTAGGTCATGATTCTTCCAGAATGGGCTTATTTTAGTGCTTTGATGCTTTCATCAGTATATATGCCCTCGGGTGGTCTCTCTTTACCTAAATATTAGGCGATTTAATTATAGTACTAGTTAACAGAAACATGTTCCTTAGCCATTAGGGTCACGCCAAGCCGCCAAATCTAGCTATTTTCTTGAGCCACTGATCATAGTGTAGGCGAATAAAGGTTATTGCGCCTTGATAAGTTATATTTTAGGCAACAGTGAAATGTCTCATCCCTTTGTGATCTGTAACGAGTAAAGAGACTTGCCGAACGAGATTAAACTAGGTATTGGATACCGATGATCGAATCTCGCAAGTAACATACCGATGACAAAGGAACAACATATGTTGTTATGCGGTTCGACCGATAAAGATCTTCGAGAATATGTAGGAACCAATATGAACATCCGTGTTCCACTATTGGTTATCGATCGAGAATAGTTCTAGGTCATGTCTACATAGTTCTCGAACCCTTAGGGTCCGTGACGCTTAACGCTTTCGCTGATTTATATAGTATTATATGAGTTATGCATGTTGGTAACGAATGTTGTTCGAGTCCCTGATGAGATCATGGACATGACGAGGAACTCCTAATGGTCTCGAGATAAAGTTTTTATATGGGATAATAGTGTTTGATCATCGGAAGGGTTCCGAATTCACCGGAAGGGGTTCCGGATGTTTCAAATGTTTGGGTACGAGAACACGTTATTTGGGCCAAAGGGAAAGCCCAAGGTTTTTGGAAAGCTAAAAGGAAGTTTTATGGAACCTGGCAGATGGCCCCGAGTCCGAGAAGGACTCTTGCCTTTCGGTGAAACCGACTTTGTGGAGGCTTTTACTCCAAGTTTCACCCCAAGGCTCAACATATAAATAGAGGCAGGGCTAGCACCAAAGACACATCAAGAAACACCAAGCCGTGTGCCGCAACCCCGCCCCTCTAGTTTATCCTCCATCATAGTTTCCGTAGTGCTTAGGCGGCCTCGCGGAGATTGTTCTTCACCAACACCGCCACCACGCCGCGCTGCCGAACTCATCTACTACTTCCCGCCTTGCTGGATCGAGAAGGCGAGGACGCCATCGAGCTGAACGGTGCGTAACTCGGAGGTGCCGTTGCGTCGGTACTTGGATCGGCCGATCGTGAAGACGACGACTACATCAACCGCTTGATAAACGCTTCCGCTTAGCGATCTTCAAGGGTATGAAGATTCACTCCTCTCGTGCTATACATCACCATGATCTTGCGGTGCGTAGGAATTTTTTCAAATTACTACGCTCCCCAACAAAGGCATCGAGCCTAGGTTTTATGCGCTGATGTTATATGCATGAGTAGAACACAAGTGAGTTGTGGGCGATAAAGTCATACGCTTACCAAAGATGTCATACTTTGGTTCGGCAAGATTGTTGGATGAAGCGCCCGGACCGACATTACGCCAGACGCTTTACGCGAGACTGGTTTTACCGCCGTGCTTTGCACACGTGACTAGCGGGTGTCAGTTCCCAACTTTAGTTGAACCGAAGTGCTACGCCGTCCTTGCGAAGGTTAAAACAACACCAACTTGACGAACTATCGCTGTGGTTTTGATGCGAGGTAAGAACGGTTCTTGCTCAGCCCGTAGCAGCATCGTAAAACTTGCAACAACAAAGTAGAGGACGCCTAACTTGTTTTTGCAGGCATGTTGTGATGTGATATGGTCAAGACATGATGCTAAATTTTATTGTATGAGATGATCATGTTTTGTAATCGAAGTTATCGGCAATCGGCAGGAGCCATATGGTTGTCGCTTGTTGTATGCAATGCAATCATCTCAGTAATGCTTTACTTTATCACTAAGCGTAGCGATAGTCGAGAAGCATAAGATTGGCGAGACGACAACGATGCTACGATGGAGATCAAGGTGTCGCTAGGTGATGATGGTGATCATGACGGTGTTCGGAGATGGAGATCACAAGCACAAGATGATGATGGCCATATCATATCACTTATATTGATTGCATGTGATGTTTATCTTTTATGCATCTTATCTTGCTTTGATCGACGTAGCATTTTAAGATGATCTCTCACTAATTATCAAGAAGTGTTCTCCCGAGTATGCACCGCTGCAAAGTTCGTCGTGCCTGCACACCACGGATGATCGGTGTGATAAGGTCTACGCCCATCTACAACGGTGCAAGCCAGTTCCACACGCCGAATACTCAAAGTTAAACTTGACGAGCCTAGCATATGCAGATATGGCCTCGAGCACGGAGACCGAAAGGTCGAGCGTGAATCATATAGTAGATATGATCAACATAGTGATGTTCACCATTGAAAACTACTCCATCTCACGTGATGATCGGTTATGGTTTAGTTGATTTGGATCACGTGATCACTTAGATGACTAGAGAGATGTCTGCCTAAGTGGGAGTTCTTAGTAATATGATTAATTGAACTAAAATTTATCATGAACTTAGTCCCGTAGTATTTTGCAAATTATGTGGTGAGATCAA
>JAHHZJ010001567.1:0-36002 GCA_021437245.1 Aegilops speltoides
CTCTTAAAAAAAAAAAATTTGGGGGAAAATTTGAAAAGGGCCCCCGGGTTAAAAAATTTGGGGAAAAAAAAAAAAAATTTTTTTTTGGGGGGGTTTTTTTGGGCCCAAACATTGGGGAAAAAATTTTTTGGGGATTTAAACCCCTTTTTTAAAAAAATTTTTTTAAAAAACTTTTTTTTTTGGGGAAAAAAAAAATTTTTTAATTTAAAAAAATTTGGGTTTTAATTTTTTTTTAAAAAAAATTTTTTTTTTAAAAAAAAAAGGGGGGGTTTTTTTTTTTTTTAAAAGGGGGTTAAAATTTTTTTTCCCAAAAATTTTTTTTAAAAAAATTTTTTTTAAAAAAAAAAAAATTTAAAACCCCCAAGGTGGTTTTTTTAAAATTTTTATTTTTTAAACCAAAAAAAAAATTTTTGGGAAAAAAGGGGGGGTTTGGAAAATTTTTTAAAAAAAAAAAGGGGGGAAAAGGGGGAAAAAAAAAGGGAAAAAAGGGGGGAAACCCCCCCTTTTTTTTAAAAATTTTTTTTTTTTTTTTCCCTTCCCTTTTTTTAAAAAAAGGGGCCCCTTCAAAGGTTTTTTTGGGGCCCCCTTTTTTTTAACCTTTAAAAACCCCCCCGGGTTTTTGGGGCCTTAAAAATTTTCCCTTTAAAAAACCCCCGGGCCCCTTTTCCCCCCGGGTTTTTTGGGGGGTTAAGAGGGCCTCTATCTGCCTCATTGTTGGAGGAATCGATGAGGGACATCAATACCATTTTACACCCGCCCCTGTTTGCTATACATCTTGGAAATTACTAGAGCTCGCGCCCCCAACTAAATTACAGTACTTTGTTTCTTGGTAATGATTCTAATGTTCATGAGAATATGATCTTTGCCTAAATTGGATACATTTGTTTTGCTTACAAATGAAGGGCCTAGCTTGGAGAAGGATGAACATTGGAGCAAGAACACACATGGAGTTGATGGCATGCTAAGGAGATCAAACGGAGTTACAAGTGATGATTTGGGACTTTGAAGCCACCATAAAGGTGCATGAAGCCTTGGGCCGAAATATACAAGATGCCACTTCATAATATTGTCCATAGGCTATTCTGGGTCTTCTCACCTTATTATTGGGCCAGGCCCATGTAATTTCGAAATACATTAGTATAGGCTATTTTTAGATGCATGTGTGTGGGGAAACAAGAGATGGGTTAGTTTGGACCCCTCCACCAAGGGCCACGAAATTCACCCCTCTTCCTCCATATATCAGCCCTTAGGGTTTTGAACTTGGGTTTTGTTTAGATTAAAGTTCGCCATAGCTGCAACCCGGCGTGCCGTTTGTGTTCAACGACCGGAACAAAGGGTCCCAGAACCCCACCTTGATCAATAAAGCTTTCATCTTATATTCGCAATATCCAGTTGCAATCTCGATTTCTTGCTTGTTCTTCGTTTGCTTTCCGGGAAAGCCTTGTGGTCAGTTGATGGTGCTCCGGCGTGGAATAACCTCTTGGAGTTGGTTTTGCGATTGCTAAGCGCCTCCCGTTGTGGTGGATCGTCGTGACTTCCCCAAGCGAAATCCACCATCTCATCGAAGGGGGAACACCTTTGCCTCTATCAAGTGGTATCAGATTTCCGGAGGTTGCTCGGTGAGATTTTTACGATTTTAGTTTAGATAGTCTTTCTTCATACCTACGGTCCACAAAAAGCCACAAAAAAATTAGGGTTAGTTCATCATATCCGAACCAATCGAGCCTTTATAATCTTTTACGTATTTGCATTGTTGAATTTGCGGTTGCATAAATTCGGTTATTCTTTGGTCTTAGAGTCTAGTCTTTTAGAGTTTTGAGTTACGGTCATAAGTTGTCCGCCGCCGCCGCAATCGCCAATCCGTATCCATATACCACCACCCTTATCAACCCGCTTGAATCCGTATCCATATACCCACCATGCCATATATCATCCCAATCAAGTTCCTTGCATAATAGGTTTTGTTTTTGGGATCCATCTAGTTTTTCGATTGTGTTTCCTTTCGGAAGTAGGTTTGGATTCGGCAATCTTATCGAGACACTTTCGCCATTATAGTGATTTTTAAAAAAAAAAAAGGATAAAAAAATTCGGTAAAAAAAAAAAGGAAAAAAAAATTCAAGTGTGCTCCTCCCTTTTTCGTCTTGTGCCGTGATTTTGTTAGTGTTCTAGGCTCGCGTCTCTAGCCGGTCTAGCCTAGGACCAACCGTCTTTGGTCGTTGACGTTTATTCAAGCATCTACGAATTGATTATTCGGCCCTTTTGCTACCATATTATAAGCCTTCGGCTCCACATACATTGCGTCATCGTTGGACTCTCCACAATTCGCTATATCAAGCTTTGGGAGTTTTGACTAGCGGTTTGCCGATCACCTTTTTCTTTGGGAAGGCGGTAAAATTTGAGATTTGCTTGGGGTTTGTAACACCACCACCACTTCTTATTAGCCGGGATCATATTCTTGTGTGTTTCTATTTCTTTAACCATGGCAGAAACACAAGCCGATGAGGGGTTGGGAGAACTGGAACAACGGCTACATGATAAGTTTCAACAAATGATGATTGGGCCGGGTGCAAGATGTGCTAAACAGTTTGCGAGGCCATGGAGAAGATAGATGGCATTGAGAAGGCGTTTGAAAAAAGCTTGATAGCAAGTTTGATGAATTGCTCGGCGTTTTCCCACAACCAATGGCTGCCCTATCGCCCTTGCAGCGACCAACCCCCCCTTCCGAATCGGTATGGGCCAGGCTCGGGTGTTCCTATTGAGCCAGGACAAAATTCGGTGCCCTCTGCTGTTTGGTGCTTCTTTGGCTCCTTTCTTCCTTTGCTTCTTTGGTACCGGGAGGATGATTATGTGGGAGATTAGAGGAGGAGGTTGATCAACATCGAACTACGTGCAACCACCGGCACCACAACCACCGGGTCGTCCACATGCAAATAATGGCAATGTTGGGCTCCCCTCAGTGCGAGATCATGACCATCTCCCTAAACTGAAATTGAATATTCCACCATTTGAGGTAGATATTTTCCGATATATATCTTACTTGGGAGTTAAAACGAACAACGATTTACATGTTTACAATATCACGGGAGAGGCGTGTTCTGCTTCTTTGTTTGTGCTTTCACTAGCTTTGCATGTGTTTGGTGGTGGAACATTGTAGATTATATCTGTTCGGCTACTTGGGCTGCTTTGAAAACTGCTATGCGTTACTCGTTGGGTTCCACCATATTATCAACGTGAATTACTTCCAAAAATTGCAGCGCTTAAGACAAGGAAAAAATTCTTAGAAGAATATTATCGGGAATTACAAAGCGGCTTGATTAGATGTGGTATTGTTGAGGAAATGAAGCTATGCTTGCCGTTTTACGGGTGGATTAAATAGAGATTGAGACCATTCTAGACTATAAGGATTATAATAATATCACTTTCGTTTATTCCATCTTGCTTGTAAAGTGAGCGTGAAGTCCGGGATCGGCGGCATTGGCGGCGCACTAACTTTTGCAGGTGACCTTCATCATGGACACCACGTGCATCATCTACTTCCACCGTTCGCCATCCGGCACCTCCGTGGGTGCCACCTCCAACCGTGATACAAGAAACAGGCACAACCACCACTATGCCAAACACACCCGGGACCTGCCGGCTCTTCTTCTTCCCCAAGCGTCAGGCACACAAGTGATATTATTTGTGTTTTGTAAGGGAAGAGGACATTTTCGGAGAATGCAAATCTCAGGTGTGATGATTACTCTTTGAGGATGGTGGGTATGAGTCCCTAGTGACTATGATGAGGAGACTTTGGCTCTTATTACAATGAGGAACACGGTGGAATGATTACGATCATGAGACACAATACATGGCTCTTTAAATCTTTGGGGTATGAATGTTTAGTTCTCAGCGTTTTTGAGTGTCAGGTTACACAAGGAGCAAAATCGGAGGCATAATTTGTTCCATACAAAGGGAGTTGTGAAGGAGCGTTCTATTAAGCGTCATCATAGATGGAGGGAGCTGGAACAACGGCTAGCATGGAGATGGTGGGCTATCTCTCACCACAAGACCACATCCACATCCTTACTACATCCAATGGTTCAACAAAGGGCAAGGTTAAGGTAACACGTCTTTAGGTGGCATTTTAGTATCTCTACATATCTGATTATGTTGATTGTGATGTGGTACCTATGCAACATGTTCCTTGTTACTTGGTAGACCATGGCAATTTATAAAATTACTACACCATGGTAGAAACAATCGGTTATACTCTTGTTCATAAGGATAAAAATATTACTTTTGCTTCCTATGACTCCTGAGTCCATTTTGAAAGATGATATTAATAGAGCTAATAAAAGCAAAGCAGGGAGAAAATAAGAGTGAAAATCAGATTGTGGCAAAAGAATTTGACGACACATGAAGCCTAATAATAAACCATCTTTGCTTGAAATTAAATTGAAAAGTGCATGTTTACTTGCCACCAAATCGATATTGATGAGCTAGATTTTAGCAAATCTATTTGCTTTATGCTTTTGTGGCAAAGAGGCATTATTTTCATTAGGGGCGTGCCTTCCTCTTTGCCCCTTGTCACTAACATTTTTTGGGAGTTTCTTGGCGTCTTTCCACAAGGCGTGCCCAAGGAATTACCACCTATTAGGATTGAGCATCAAATTGACTTAATTCCGGTTGCATCGTTACTTAAGTGCACCATCCGGTACCAATCCGGAGGGCGAAGGAGATTATCGTCAATCTGAGTTGCTCGACAAAGGTTATATCCGGAATCCCTTAGTCCTTGTCTGTTCCTATTATTCTAGTGCGAAAAAGGATGGTCGTCACGTATGTGTGTTGATTGTAGAGGCATCAATAATATTACTATTAGTTATCATCACCCTATTCCTAGGCTAGATGATATGCTTGATGAATTAGTTGGCTTACAATATTCTAAAGTTGATTTGCGTAGTGGATACCATCAAATTGTATGAAATTGGGAGATGAATGGAAAAAGCATTTAAAACTAAGTTTGGATTATTGAGTGGTTAGTCATGCCTTTTGGGTTAACTAATGCACCTAGTACTTTCATGAGATTAATGAAGCGAAGTTTCCGTGTTTTTCATTGGACGATTTGTGGTAGTCTATTTTGATGATATCTGATTTATAGCAAATCTTTGGAAGAACATTTGGAACATTTCGTCTTTGTTTTAATGCTCTCGTGATGCCGGTTTGTTTTAACCTTGGGAAGTGCACCTTTTGCCCAAGAGTATCTTTTTTCTATGTTGTTACTCCCAAGAATTGAAGTTGATAAAGCCAAGATTGAAGCTATTGAGGTTGGCCGCCCAAAAGCGGTCCACAAGTGAGGTTTCCTTGGCCTCGCTGGTTTCTATAGGCGTTTTGAGAGATTTCAGCACCATTGCTCACCTCCCGAGCTTACAAAGAAAGGATGTGCCTTTTGTTTGGGGTACCCTTACGGAAAGAAGCCTTCACGGTATTGAAAGCTAAGTTGACACATGCTCCTTTACTCCAACTTCCTGATTTTAATAAGACTTTTGAGCTTGAATGTGATGCTAGTGGAATTGGATTAGGAGGTGTGTTATTACAAGATGGAAACCTTTGCATACTTTTCGAAAAATTGAGTGGGCCTAGCTGAATTACTCTACTTATGATAAAGGAATTATATGCTCTTGTTGGGACTTTAGAAACATGGCAACATTATTTATGGCCCAAAAATTTGTTATACATTCGATCATGAATCTTTGAAACATATTAAAAGTCAAGCTAAACCAATGTAGACATGCTAAATGGGTTGAATTCATTGAGACTTTCCCTTATGTCATTAAACACAAGAAGGGTAAAGAAAATGTTATTCGATGCATTGTCTTGCTATACTATGCTTTCACAACTTGACCAAAATATTTGGTTTGGAGACCATCAAAGATCAATATGTGCATGATCTTGATTTTAAAAGATGTATTGCGAAATTGTAAAAGGAAGAACATGGAACAAGTTTTCGTTAATGATGGATTTGTGTTCCTGCTAACAAGCTATGCATTCCAGCTAGCTCCGTTAGTCTTTTGTTGTTCGGAGGCGCATGGAGGAACTAATGGGACACTTTGGCGTGAAGTAGGCGGAGGGCGTACTTGCTACACATTTCTTTTGGCCAAAGATGAGGCCGGGATGTTGGCGTTTTATTGCTCATTGCCTACATGTCAAAAAGCTAAGTCACGACTCAATCCTCATGGTTTATATATGCCTTTGCACGTACCTAGTGTTCCTTGGGAGGATATATCTTGGACTTTGTTTTAGGTTTACCTAGAACAAAGAAGGGGAGGATAGCATATTTGTTGTCGTGGATAGATTCTCGAAAATGGCACACTTTATACCATGTCATAAAAGCGATGATCTTTGTCAATGTTCTTGATTTGTTCTTTGTGAAATTATTAGTTTGCATGGTGTGCCAAATACTATTGTTTCAGATCGTGATACTAAATTTCTTAGCCACTTTTGGAGATGTTTATGGGCTAAGTTGGGGACTAAACTACTTTTTATACTTGTCACCCCCAAAGCGATGGACAAATAGTAGTCAATAGAACATTGTCTACTATGCTTAGGGCTGTTCTAAGAAAAATAAGAAAATGTGGGAGGAATGCTTGCCTCATATTGAATTTGCTTATAATCGTTCATTGCATTCTACTTCTAAGATGTGCCCTTTTGAAGTTGTGTTGGTTTCCTACCCGTGCACCTATTGATTTGTTGCCTCTTCCATCTTCAATGAAGGTTAATTTTGATGCTAAAAACGTCTTGAGTTGATTTTAAAAATGCATGGAGTTAACTAAGGAAAACATTGGCGTATGAATGCTAAATATAAACTTCTTTGGGGATAAGGGTGAAAACATGTTGTGTTTGCACACGGAATCTTGTTTGGTTACATTTGCGTAAGGATAGATTTCTGATTTGAGCAAATCAAAGCTAATGCCACGTCTTTCTTTGGTCCCTTTAAGGTGTTGGAGAAAGTAAATGATAATGCATATAAACTTGAAATTTTGCGATTTTGGGGTTAGTCCCTTTTTAACATTGCAGATTTGAAGCCATGTTTGGGTGAGGAAGAAGAACTTCCGGAGGGCGACTTCATTTCAAGAAGGGGAGGATGATGAGGACATCAATACCATTAACCCCCACCCTATTTGCTATACATCTTGGACCAATTACTAGAGCTTTTGGCCCAACTAAATTACCGGTACTTTTGGTTTCTTGGTAATGATTCTAATGTTCATGAGAATATGATCTTTGCCTAAATTGGATACATTTGTTTTGCTTACAAATGAAGGGCCTAGCTTGGAAAAGGATGAACATTGGAGCAAGAACACAATGGAGTTGATGGCATCGGAGGAGATCAAAACGGAGTTACAAGTGATGATTTCGGGACTTTGAAGCCACCATAAAGGAGTGCATGAACCTTGGACGAAATATACAAGATGCCACTTCATAATATTCGTCCATAGGCTATTCTAAATCTTTCGTCACCTTATTATTGGGCCAGGCCATGTAATTTCGAAATACATTAGTATAGGCTATTTTTTGAGTCCGTATGTGTGGGAAACAAGAGATAGGGTTAGTTTGGGACCCCTCCACCAAGGGCCACGAAATTCACCCCTCTTCCTCCATATATGCCCTTAGGGCGTCGTTTAGACTTAGGTTTTGTTTAGATTAAAAGTTAGCCATAGCTGCAACCCGTGCCCGTTTGTGTTACGACGGACAAAAGGCGTCCAGAACCCACCTTGATCAATAAAGCTTTCATCTTATATTGCAATATCCGGTTGCAATCTCGGTTTCTTGCTTGTTCTTCGTTTGCTCGCGGAAATAGACCCTGGTGGTCGGAGTTGATCGTGCTCCGGCGTGTCAATAACCTCTCGGAGTTGGTTTTAGCGGTTGCTAAAAGGCGCGTCCTCCTGCGTTGTAGTGGATCGTCAAATCGACTTCCCCGGCGAAATCCACCATCTCATCGAAAAGGCGGGACACGTTTGCCTATATCACATACTCTCATGTGGGGGCTAGTGGTGGTCACCTCATCCTCTCAAAAAACTCTGAATGTCTCATTGGTGGAGTCCCCATGTCTCTCATGTGGTGGTGGCTCTCCTCACATGGCACTTTAGGCATCTCGACATTGGGTGTCGGGAGGGATGGTGCACATGTCTCCATGCTCAACTCCTATCGCCGTGGTTGAAGAGGATGGCCCTTGCTAACCTTCTTGTCACCGGTCTTGGTGTGGGAGGCCCATATGATGTGGCACCTCATAGCTCATCTCCATGAGGAAAGGGGTTTCCCATGCTTCGACCATCTTCCTTGGGGGGCTTGGAAGATGGAAGTGCGCCCTCACTCGTGGTTGGTGCCTTGGACTTGATGGTCGTGGGCGTACTAAGTGGGAATGGCGAAGATCCGGTACATCAAAAGGCGAAGATGCCAAAGTGGTTGGTGTGGCCGTAGAGCCCGTCTTAGTGGTGGTGGTCTCGCGGTCTTCTTTTGTGCTCTTGAAGTTTGTACTTGGCGTGAAGTAGGTCTTGTTGGGACTTGTGCATTTGGCTTGGAGCATCTTCATGATGATGATGTTGTTGTCGTGCTTGAGCTGCGTAGTGGATGTCGTTAGGTAAATCGTGCACATGTTGCTTGGAGGTGACTTGCCCTTCATGGTGGTGATGATCATGAGCGGTGATGGTGATCGCCTGTAGATGTGGGCGAGGATGATTTGCACTTGCATCTTTTTCCGCTCAAAGACTTGTGGCGGTGCGTCGTCTTGAGGATGATGAAGTGGAAGAAGACTTGATCAAGGCGAATCTCTTCCATCCTCGCATCTTGCTCCTCCTTTTTTCGGAACTTGTTGTTGATGTAGTCCCTTTTCCTTGCTTGAAGTGGAAAATGTCGATGGAGAGGTTCTCAATGCGCTTTGCAATCTTGATTGTGCCTTGCATTTTGTCGTTTAGTCCGAAGATGGACCTTTTGGTGATGTAGTTGTTCCGCCGTCGTTGTTGTTGTGAACTAGAGAAAATGCCTTGCCTATCCATCACAAGACTCGAGCAAATATGAGTGGGAGAAAGAAGAACTAATACCAATGTACCTTTGACCAAAGTTGAAGATGAATCAAGTTCACTCAAATGTGGACAATGGAATAGCACTATTGGTACCGATCCTTGTCGATTCTCACACCTACACCGTAAAGCTTATGGTGGAGCTTTCGGTGAGGATATGGCACAAAAATTTAATGCAAAATGTTAGAAGAGTCAATAATGTTGAAAAAGATTCACAAATTACAAGTGAAACAAATGGACCAATAGCAAAGAATGGCCGGGAAACACACAAGCGGATAGATAAATGGGGTTTGTGCCAAAAGGGTGAGCACAAAATGTGGAACCCACGGAAAACTTCGTGTTGCACAACTCAAGAGGGCCTAACCGATTGCTCAATAGGCGGATCGACACTTGTGCACAACCTATAGATGCAAGATGGATATTCTTTTTATCCCAAGTATGCTATGTATGTATGGTTCCGGTGTTTCTATCAAGCATGATATCATATGATGTAGATTTTGGTATGGCTCTTATGTGCAATGGAGTATGATGCTATGGCACTTGCCCGAGCTCTTTGCTCTCTTTTTTGTTAAAAGCTTTTTCTCTTTTTTCTATGGCCACTTTTGCACAATGCACAAACCAAGATAGCAATTGTGTATATCGGGGAACAAACTTGAGGCACAATGGATGATTGATACCAATATGATATGGTATGTATGCAATGGAAGGTATGGACCACTAATGTGCACAAATAACGTTCCGGGCAATACTCAAATGGCTAGTCTCGATAGGTAAGTGGCCAAAATGGGTAAAGGGTTTTAAATGCAATTGCAAGGGAATATACAATGGTGTTGGGGTTACCGTCCTTGGAGATGATGAGGCGGTGTTCTTGGTGTAATACCAAGATGATGGAGACTTCGTCCCTAAGTGGCGAAACACCTTAGGAAGCGGAAAAACCCAAACTCAAAATCTCAAATGACAAATGTCAAATGGTGGTAGCGGAAGCGGTGGTTGTGTTGCACTAGGCAATGCGGAAGTGGAATGATGGATATACCGTGTCCAGTTGCGGTTGCCCGTCCCTAAGTAGCGAAACACCTTAGGAACGGCTACAACTCAAACAAGCTCAAACAAAATAGGGTAAGTTTGGTTGTGGAAGTGTATGGTGGGCAAGGTTATGTGGAAGTGGTGGTGGTGGTTGAAGAAAAGCAATGGTCCTAAGTGGCGAAAGACCTTAGGGGCGTGAATCACCTCAAGCAACCACATATGCAATGGGAACAATATGGGTTAGGTTGGGAATTGGGTGGTGGTAATGGGGATGATATGGTGGAGGCCTAGGCAAACTTGCCAAATTTCAGAAAATATGATGGAGTCAAATGATGCTGGTGATATTTTTGTGGGATGGGGGATGTCAATAGCTTCAAAAGGAGCTAAAGAACAACAAAAGCGGAGTTCGGATGAATTAATTCTGGCGAAAACAAGAATTCACCAGTCGATGTCAAATTACGGACATCAGGAGTAGGTCAGATGATCCGGGTTAAATCAGCAGTTCATCTGTGGGGCGTTCGGACATCCGGAGATGGTCCAGCTGATCCGGGTGGATCCGGATGTTCGGGAGCTCTTCGGATGATCGGGCAGGTGAACTCTTTCGGGTTTTGCTTTCGTGGAGGCAATTTTTGGGCAAATTTAGGGATTTTGGGGTCAAAATTGGCGAATTTCGTGGATGGAAGGTGGAAACTTGAAATGCTAGATCCACTTGAAACCAAGCAAATCCACGGATCAAAATCAACAAAACATCATCAAACCAACAAATCACAAAAAAATTGGGGGCTATTTTTGGTGGGGATTTTCAATTTAGGACGAAATCAAGAAAATCAAGCTAGAAAACACGGTGGGGCTCCAAGCGTGATCAGCGTGGCCCATGATACCATATGATGTGGAGGTGGAACCCTATGGCGGCGATCTTTCACGTTTGGAGTGGATCCTCACGGGAGAAACCACGAAGAGCGGAAGAACGACAATCACGGGGAAGAAGCGAGAGAGACACTCAACCAGACAAAGAGATCAATCACACAAGGTCTAGATCATGAAAGCCTGAGGTAACACATGGTCCCAAAATCAACAAGGAAAGATACAAAAGGTAGCCGTTCTTCTCAAGAGAGGAGTCTTGAATCCACGAGGATCTTCACGTCAAAGGGGTCTTGAATCCAGTGGATCTTCTCCGAAGAGGCAGCGATGCTGTCACGGAGGAGAATCCGATGGATAATGGCTCTATCTCTCTAACGAGGCTAAATCAGCGCTAAGTCTCAAAGTGAGAGAGGGGTCCTATTTATAGACTTGGGCGAAGGGGTACATGGGCTCCCCATTAACAACGCACCTGCCTGTTGGCCGGATAATCCGGGACGAGGTCGAGATAATCCGGCGTCAGAGACGGATAATCGGTGACGAGTCCGGATGATCCGGCTGAGCCAGAAAGCCGGGTGTCTTGCTTGATTACTGCGATCGAGATGAGTCGGATGATCCGGCTTAGCCCGGATGATCCGGACGCGGCGTCCGGATGTCGGCACTTTGGCTCCGGCAACCGCTCGAGTCTTCTTCCTTCTCCTCTTCCATGCTTGGCCTCGATCCTTGGATTCTCCATTGTCATCTTGGTTGTACTGAGTGTATGCACAGTCCATGCATGAGAGTAATGTATTGTGTCTCATATCTGCGAAAGTAGCCAGTTCGAAGAGGTAGAATTCACCTTGTGTCCAATAAATAGTGGAGTCTCATCTTATGTATCCTTGGGGCTTGGAGAGTAGTCAGGGTGTACATGGGGATGAGCGTGGGATGCTTCCGCATCAATATCTTACTTAGGAGTTAGAAACGAACAATGATTTACATGTTTACAATATCTGAGGAGAGCGGTTGCGGCTCTTTGTTGTGCTTTCACTAGTTTTGCATGTGTATGGTGAATGCGAACATTGTAGATTATATCCTATTCAACTACTTGGGCTGCTTTGAAAACTGCTATCGTACTCTTGGGTTCCACCATATTATCAACGTGAATTGCTTCAAAAATTACAGCAGCTTAAGACAAGGAAAAATTACGTAGAAGAATATTATCGGGAATTATAAAGCTGGCATGATTAGATGTGGTATTGTTGAGGAGAATAAAGCTATGCTTGCCACGTTTTATGGGTGGATTAAATAGAGATTCAGACCATTCTAGAGTATAAGGTATACTAATATCACTTTCGTTTATTCCATCTTGCTTGTAAAGCTGAGCAGGAAGTCACGGGATCGACAAGCATTGGCTCGAACTAACTTTTCTACAGGCCGACCTTCATCATGGACACCACGTGCATCTTCTACTTCAAGCGCACAGCACCTCCATCGAGTGCCACCTCCAGCAAGTGATACAATAAATGAGCACAACCACCGTGCCAAGCCAAGGCGCTTTTGCCGCCGCCTCCACGAGTTCTTCTTCTTCTTCATGGCATCAGCAGGGCACACAAGTGATATTATTTGTCATCGTTGTAAGGGAAGAGGTCATTATCTGAGAAGAATGCAAATCTCAGCGTGTGATGATTGCTCTTGAGGATGGTGGGTATGAGTCCGCTAGTAACTATGATGAGGAGACTTTGGCTCTTATTACCGTGATATGGTGGAGATGATTACGATCATGAGGGCGCAATACATGGCTCACGTAATGGAATAGTCCGCGTCCAGATGTCCTCAAGAAAGGACTTAGTTGTGGAGCCATCGCAACTAGGAAGCTTGGAGGGAATAAATCGGGACAAGGGACACGAGAGAGTTTATACTAGTTCGGCCCCTTGCGGTGAAGGTAAGGCCTCGTCTAGTTGGGTTGGTATTGATGTTTACGATAACTAGGGAGGCGAGATCGCTATGCGGCTCTCGATGAGTTGTTTCTTGCCCTAAAGCGCGCGGTAGTCGTCCTTATATACGGGTTGGCATACATGGCTTCTGAGTCCCGACCGCTTATCAACAATGTCGGCTCGGTGACTAGATTCAAATCTACCTTATGTTACAAGTCATGCCATCATGGCGGTTTTACTACAGCAGGCCTTAAAGTCGCCCTAAGCCTTTATTGAACCGCCATCTTCATGCTGATCTTGGGCTTCCTCTGATGAGTCCTCTTTGCGTAACCGGCCCCTCACAGGTGGCACACAAATAGTCATATCCCCAACATTAGGCCCAGTTGATTTGAACCTGTTCATGTCAATCTAAAAATATTGTAAATAATTAAATCTTTAGTCTTACGACTATCTGAGAGGAGTTTTGTTAACCCGCCATGGCGTCATCTTGGATCCACCTTAACTTCGGCGTGGCGTCATTCTTCCTTTAACTCTTTTTTATTCCATCAAATCCTCCGATGGATCTTTTCTTTCTTGATCACTCCGAAAACCGGCGTCGGGGCGCTAGATAATAATTGTTATCTCCTCGTTTCCGCGCCATCTGAGTCATCTTCTCCGAAAACCGGCGATTTGGGTCTTTTCCTTTCTACCCTTTGATCGTCTTCTTCCTCCTCTCTGCCGCTCAAGCTCCGGTAGTCACCCTCGACCCCTTCGTCCAAATCGACTCGGGCCGCTAATCGACGACTTTTGACGAAGATCGATGACAAGCCTCCGCAGCTCATCTTCATCTGTGAGTTTCTTTCTTCTCCTTTCTTAGATCTATCTTGATGCTCTTAAGTTAAATCGGTTTCATCACCCCAATGCAAACCCTTGCTAGTTTGCACTTCCACCTTGTTTAGATCGTAAAAGCTGCGAACTCTTTCCGGTAGTTGTTTGCGTAGATCTTGTATAGAAATAGATCTCATTTTTCTTGTTTGGAAACCTCCTTTGAATGCATGAACTTCTCCCCTTTGTTTTTAGGTCTAGAAATTTTCTCCTTTAGAACAATAGTTTGATCCATAATAAAAAGGGTTGTCCGTAAAACTTATTTCTATCCGGAAACCTTCGGAAAACTTACTTTTATCACCACTATCTAGGTGTCGGTTTAAAATCCTTGAATATTTGTTGATCGATGGCGGCAAACTTCCTTTGCACAATCACCCTTATATCATTAGGCCCCTTGCTTTGGCGCTATTTTAAATAAATTTGAATATTTCTCCGGGTTAAATTTGAACGAAACTTTTTACTTTATTGAAGCCCTTTGCCGTTATGGCTCCTAAAGGGCTAAGGTTGACTTACCCTGGGTTCCATCCCAATTAACCAAAAACAAACTTGAGGTTTGTGCAGTCTGCCAAAAAGGAGGTCATGTCCTATCGTTGCCCCTCACCCGTGGGAATACCTCAACCCAAAGATGGGGAGGTAGTAGTTTTCATAGACCATATGGCCGGGGATTTGCCCCCCGGCTCAAAATTCTTGAGGGAATTCGGATTTCTTTGACACAGGCCTCAAGACATTGGACCCAATCTGTCCAATCATGCAATTTCAAGTCTTTGGAGGTATACTTAGGAAGGAACCAATCTGCTACTATTCAGTGCTTTTTACTTGAACCGGCAGAATGAGCAGCGCCATGAGCCTAGTCTTGAGCTTGGCGGCATCTCAATCCAGCGGCGGAGACTACCTTTTTCTTCTGTTGCCCGAGTCACGAAAATCTTTGGAACGGACGTGGTTCTCTTGTCAAGACACCTCTCCGACTAATGAGAAGCCTCACCCGGCTTCGCGCCTGCGTCTTGGTCCAATCATCATCTGGCCCGGACAAGTTAACTGCTATTGAGCACTGCCTCTTCCCACCATCGGAAAGATCAAAGCCCTTTTAAGCAGCAGGTTCTTGGCATTGCTTTGGTCGGGTCCGGGTAGCACTGGCGGATACTACCATTAAGCCGCCGCTCGTGTGTAATGTGTACCGCGGTGAAAGGGCGACTCAATGCGTCATAGTCACGAGGACTTACGAGATGATGTGGTAGATGCTACAGTCAATCGCTATATTGAAGGAGAACCTTGTAACCGATAATACTTTGATTTTCTTCCCTTACGCAAGAAGAATCCGGCTCTGCTGATGAAGTTACTAGTCTTCATAAATACTCTTTAATATGTTACCTTACGGTACTTATGATTCTTTGTCTTTTCCCGGGCCGAATAACAACCACGGAAGGTCAGAAGTATGATGACCATGAAATTGCAAAAAGCTGGCAGGCGGCCAAAAAGACGCCGAAAGGAAAGCATGGGATGGGTACCTCTAAAAGAAAGAAATCCGTACGCCTCTTATATGCTTAAATTGGGCGACTCTTCTTGAGATGATGAAGAGGTAATCTTTTGATTTTCTTTAACTCCTTTGCCGTTACCTTCTTGACATTTGATCCTTCGAGGGCGATCTTGGAAGCGATCAAGCGGTTGGCAAGAGAGTAACTATAATTTCCTCGACTCGAGCCTTTGCCAACACAAAAGAATTGAAGGGTGATCCGGAAAGTAAGGTTTTCACACCTCTAAACTTACGGGATCCTCAATTTATTTTGAAGCAACATCAACTTGAAAATTGAAATTTGGCGAACTCGGGCCGACCAGGAATAGCGAGCTTTCCTCGGCTTACCGGCGTAACGAGCGTCGGACGAGGTTATCTCGACTTACATTTTGTTTTACCCTTGATGGGTTTGATTCGCCAACCTCTCAATTCATCTAACTCCAACTATCAGGATACCTCCCATTCTTCTGATGAGTCGATGCAATCGAACATGCCGGCTTTCAAAACGGCTCCCGGGTAATATAACCTTTCTTACTTTGAATTTATCCATACTTATACTTTGATACTTATCCTTCCACTTTGATTGACTACTGCAAGTAAAGCCCGAGCAAGAGGCGAAAAGAAGAATAAGCCGTCCCAAGACTTCGGTAGTTCTTGAACGGTGCTTGACTCATCCGTTCGAGATAGCCCCACATCGCCACCACCGCCTGAACCGGCCCGACGATTAGAGCCAACCCGACCGCTGCGAGAAGCGTGATTCACAACTTCGGATGACCGGAAATTCCTAGCAGCGGTAAGGCGGTTGACCGGAGAGTTGAAATTGTGAAGAGCCAATACATTGAGCCGGGCGACCCTACGCCCTTGCCCAATGCACCGTAAGGAGGTTGCCCAGGCCGCGAAGTCCAAACAAGACATCATGACTACTCTCACCTAAGTATTGGTGATATAGTCTCGGGCTAAATGAATCAAGTACCGATGGTCGTGACACAGAAATTGACATGGGGAAACAAATGCTGACATAAATCTAAGGTAAAATTAAGCTTTTACTCAATCTTACTCTTGTGCCGACCCCAAGTCTATTGCTTATGAATGAATATGTTGTAGACTTAATAATCTGCTGCCATTGGTTTTATGGTTTAAATTGAATATGTTTAACATGGAGGTAGCATGAAACTTTGAATTTGGGTTACACATTAGCCCCCAAGTGTCAAGTACCTTTACTTGTAAAGTGCTTGGGACTTAATATATTGACTTGGTAAAATAGATGAAAAATTCTTTAAGCATTACATTAGCCCCCAAGTGCCACGTATCTTTAATTGTAAAATGCTTGGGACTTAAATGTTATCTTACCAAGATTCTTACCATAACTGATGTCAATGTAGGCCACCATAAGTCAATTTGAGGCGGAATTGCTGATCTAAGAGCCATTTGAAAACCCAAGAGCTCGAAGCTCGGAAGCTAATTCAAGTTTGAATTCGGTGTCTGAACAAGAAAGGGAAGAAAAATTTTGAATCGGAAAAAGAAGGCTTGGGTTGATGAGAGGGCTTCCGGTGACTTCGAAAACAGCGGAGGCATCTCTTTTAGGCAACAAATGAGTTATCCGACTTGGGCACATATCCCAAATGGTCTCGGCTATCTTTGGTAAGCCGTTAGTAAATATTGTAATCCTTCAAGAGTTATCATAATAGTTGCCTCCACTTCTTTGTTATACTGGAATATCAGGGCCAGGGTACCAATCTGAAGGAAAATATCTTTGGTCGAGCTTAAAGGCGGTGTATACCTTGGTAAATTTGTACTCGGGTCCGCGTCGTTGACCGGGCCTTATCAAATACCTCTCCCGGCTCTTGCATGGCGTGTTGAGACATCTATTGGTTCTACCTCAAGGCATTCAAGACCTAAGGTGGGCATCTGCAAGAGCCGGGCCGTGGCTGCGTTAGTCGAGGCAAAAGCATGGGTGCGGAACTTGACCTTGCGACCTTTCTCTTGGATACCCAAGTCTTAAGGAGGGGCCACCTTTGCTTTTGGCGAATAGGACTTCCTTTGCCTTGTGTTTTCGCGTCGCCCCTGGCGACTCTCATTGGAGAGGATCTTGATCTCACCGTATTAGCGGTTATGATGGCGAGAACGGAGAATGCCAAATGTCCCCATATGACCAAGTCGGCTGATCCCCAGCGTGTAAGCATACCTTTGCCCAAGTGGACCCGGCCGGTTTAATAGATGATGAAGCTGAATTTGGTTGTGGCGGCGGGGGCCTCGTCCACCTTCGAGACAAAACAACCGAAGGGAGGCGGGGAAGGATAACCCGAGTCATCAAACCCGGAGGAGGAATGAACCGCCAAGGGGTTATAACTGCGAAGAACAATGCTTCCTTATTAGGACTGGGAGTCTTGTAATAGGATAAAAAAACTCATTAATGCTTATGGTAATCATGTGTCCCCTTGATATTTTACCTTGCTCCATTTATCCTGCATATAAAATAGGCGATGTTTCTTGAAGGCTCAACCTGCGTCGTTGAGTTATAGAATATTGATAACTTGGGACATTATCAAAAAATCACATGTATAAGGTGGTTCATGACTAGTTAAAACATAACCATAACATACCTGCGACCCTTTTGATAACCTCTCGTCTTATATGGATATTTACGGTACTTTTTAGAACTGAGGTAACCAATATAAAACCGGAAGGATCAAGAACCATCTCCTCAAGAAGGTTTCAATGATAGTTAAAATAATTATACTTGCAATGTTCAACTCTGATTCGAATCGATCGGAAGAACCGTTCCAAAGGGGTTAAGCTAAGATTGGATACAATCATATAGCCCCGTGGCTTTGGCGATGCCGATCAAGTGGGTATCAACAGCTATGTTCTCTTTGGTTGAATCGACCTATGTTTTAAGCGGGAAGCCCCCAAGTGAACATAAGAGTTGTTTAATGGCCGATTGAATATGATCCACGTCGGACCCAAAGGGGTTAAGCTATGATTCAAATTTGATCGGAAGTCCCCAAGTGGGTTTGGCAATATGCCGATCAAGTGGGTATAAACAACTATGTTCTCTTTGGTTGAATCGACCTATGTTTGAGCGGGAAGCCCCAAGTTACCATGGCTAGATTGAGGATATGATCATAAGCGGACCAAAGGAAAGGGATTGAATGATCCGTCCCTTGTTGGCGTGTACATCACGATAAAAAACATGAAATATTTCTTTATGGAAAAAAAAAAAGGACAAGGTCCCTTTATTTTTATATAATATGTACATTATAAAAAGTATCTTAAAAAATAACAAATATAAAGGCGGAGATGAGCTATGTTCCACGGCCGGCGGGTCTCTTCTTCGATTTAAATGAGTCCTTGTGCTCTCGAATATCGATGAGATAATATGACCCAGTCAATTTTCTTGACCACAAGGGCCCTTCCCAAGGTGGGGATAATTTGTGCATATCGGTGATCTGGTGGAGAACACCAAATCGCCTTCTGAAAGGTTACCTCTGACCGGTAATTTGTGATAGCCCGGGTCTTTTAATAATCGCCGGCGGGCTATTGCCAAGTCTGCTCCTCATCCAACAAGTCAAGTGCATCTTGGAGCCTTTTAGTTATCCGCCTCAACGTAAGCCGCCACCGGGGTGGTCGTGGGATGTTACTTAGCGGGACCGCCCTGCTCCATAAACCATGAAGAAGGTGTGTATCTTAGATCTCTTTGGGTGGTTTTGATGCTCCATAACGGGGTAACTCCTCCACCCAACAACCCGGTCATTGTAAAGGGACCAAGGCGGGGCTTGATACCTTCGGGGATCTCTTAATTAGCCTCTCTGCTTGACCATTGGATTGAGGATGAACAACAGCCAAAACATCAAGCAGGATATGTTCTCTTTTGAGAACTCTTCCATGGCACCCTTTGATTAGTGCCATTAGGTTATGATGCTATGTGGAAAACCAAAGCGAAGATCACCATTTTCAGGTGAACCCTTGGCTGCATCACATTTTAGGGGCTCTGCCTCAATCCCTTAGTAAACTTATCCTTGCCACTAGTAGATGTGTCTTTTTATCCTTAGACCTTTTGAAAGGTCCAACCATATCAAGCCCCAGGGCCAAGCGGCCAAGTAATTGGGATCATCCTCAATTCTTGGCCGGCACAAAACTTCGTCGTGAGAACTTTTGACACCCATCCATTTCTTGACAAGATCTTCCGCCCAGTGGCCGTCGACCAATAAAACCATAAGAAAAAGCCTTGGCCACGAGGATTTTGACCCGGCATGATGGCCACAATCTCCTTCATGGATCTCCGGAAATTTCTTGGTTACATGGGTGACCGCGGCGTTAAAACGCCCGGGTGTTGGGTGATGTAACTTCGCCGTTAACAATCGTCATGGTTTGGAGCACCTAACAATTTGTCTTGCCAATGTCTCATCCTCCGGTTAATTCACCGGGTCATATAAGCGGATAAGGCACCGTCAATCGGGATAACATGAAGAAACCGCCACCGGTTGTGCCTCCGGATTCAGCCGCTAAGTCTTCTTCGGTAAGGTACCTTGCGGAAGGGTTATGTAACACATCAAGAAAGGTGTTGGGCGGCAAACTTCGTTGGGATCCCAAGGCTTAAAAGCATCGGGCCTCATTCTTCCTTGATCAATGTGCTCCCTTGATAACCTTGAAGTGACCGCCGACATCTACCTCCACGATGATAAGCCGCCATGAGGGGTCTTTGGAATCCACTTGCCGACACTTGTTGAGCCACCAAAACGAGTGCCCAAGCATCGTGCAAGGCTTAAGTTCATTTCCTTAGCCATCAGGAACCATGGAGTAATGCCTCATATTAAATTGCATTGTTAGTACATGGAAACATAAGCGGGTACATAACAAAATTTGTCACCTCGGGAAGTTAATACCCTCCCCCCCAGTCTTCTAGCTGCTTGGATCCATCAAAGTGAATAGTCCGGTATGTGTTATCCGGCTTCTCTGAGGGGCACCAACTCTGTCCAATCATTGATGAAGTCCACAAGGCACGAGACTTAATAGGCTTCCGGGGCATGTATTTCAAGCCATGAGGCCCAAGCTCAATAACCCCTTGGCGACTATCCGTGGCCTCCCCATTACGAATGATGTCTCCCAAAGGGAGAACTTACCCAGTTATAGGATGGCTTTGAAAATCTGCTTACTTCGGTTTTCCAGAACCCCATAAACAAGCTTTTGCCAATGTGGGTACCTTTGCTTGGATTCAATGAGCACCTCCGATGTAGTAAACCAGCCGTTGAACGGATGCTCCTTACCCGACTTCCTTCGTTCCACCACAATGGGCCAGCGGCGGCTCGTGAATTGGCAGCCACATATAACAACAAAGGCTCTTTGTCAATTGGTGCCCAAAAACCGGCCCGGACAATTGTCTCTTTAAGTCTTCGCGCATCGGGGCCTCCTCCAAACAAAAGTGTCATTTTCTTGACATATGATACAATGGGAGGGCTTTCTCCCGAACCGTCTTATGAATCGACTTAAAACAGGCGACCACCGGTCGTTGAACATCATTAAACCGCCCGGTTTAGCGAAGGTTGTTAATCTTTCTGGGTTAACCGATGCCTCTGTTGGAACAGAAAAAAAGCTTGCCGGGGAGCGAAACACATTTGGGGGTTAAGCATCATCTTGTAAACGGGAGATTATCAAAGGTCTCCTTTAAATCGGATATCAAAGTCTCCTTTTCTGGACTTCACCACAATGTCATCCAACATGGACATTCGCCCAATTTTCGTGCAAACAATTACCCGCTAAACTTAAATCGCTGGGCACTCGGGCCGAAATGGCATAGATACATAGCGGGCCCAAAGCGGAATTGATGAAAGCCGTCTTCTCCGGTCATAACGCCATCTTAATCGATGATAACGAGTAAGCATCAAAAAAACTCAAGCGCTCACAACCCGCCGTAGCATCAATGATTTGATCAATCGAGGGAGAGCAAAAGTTAACCCGACAAGCCTTGTTTAAGTCATGTAGTCCCACACATCCGCCCAGTGCCGTTCTTCTTGAGGAAACCTTTGGGTTAGAAGAACCACTCCGGGTTGAAAAACTTCAATGATAAACCCGGCCGCTAGGGCGGGACTTCTTCCCCAATAGCTTTCCGTCGTTCTTCATTAAAGCGGGAAGAAATGGCTTTGGGCTTATACTTTGGATCAATATTGAGGTGTGCTCGGTGAGTTCCCTCGGTACACCGGCATGTCGGAAGGTTTCCATGCAAAGATGTCGGTTCTCCCGGATGAACTTCGATGGGGCTTTCCTATTTGGGATCAAGTTCTTCTTGATCTTGAGGCCCTTTTAGAAGAAGTCACCGGGGTAAAAGTCGACAAGCTTTGTCTCATTTGCCGATTTATATTTCAACGCCCGAGGTCATGCTCTGTAGTTGGCTTCCGGGGGATGTCATATCCCGGGGTTGACATTATCTTGATAAAATTTGAGCTCCTCGCTTTCTTGGAGCCGACTCGGCATAAGCCGTGTCTCCTTCTTCACATTCCAATGCTACCTTCATTGCCATGTCGGGATGGTGCCCTTGTAACCCGACATCTTGGCTGTAAATAAACATAACATGGCGGGCCATAAACTTGGCATCCGGCCGTCCAAGCAGGCGTGGTATGGACTGACCTTGACCACCTCAAGCGTTAATTTCTTTCTGGAGGTCATGTTAGGTCTCAAAGGCCACCTCTGCTCAATCCTGTTGACTAGATAAGCCGACTTACGGGGAACAACTCCATGGAAAGCGGTGTTGGATGTTCTTAGATTTTTATCCATCAACCCCATCTTTTGAAAGGTCTGTAGTAGAGGATGTTGATGCTACTACCCCCATCCATGAGCACCTTGGTAAACCTTTACCCAAACCTGGGCGCCACTACCAAAGCCAATTCCGGGTTTCGACCCGTGGAGGATGATCCTCCTGCTCCATATGATGGGCTGCTCGACCACCTTAGATAAGGAATTTTAAACCGAAATTCCAACCCTCTTTATGAACTTTCTGGGTCACATTTACACAAACTAGTGGTAAACCCGTGATATTGCCCACCACTCAACTTGCCGGATGGCTTTGATAACTTTGGGCTCTTCTTTCTTGTCCACCTTGACGGGTCTTGGCTTGTTACCCTGGATGCCTGGCGAACTTGAACCGCCCTTGGGCCATGGCCCGCCCGGCCGGAGCCCCCGGACCCTTGCCGGCCCGTCGAAGGTGTTAGGGTTTTCCGCCTTCATGATGGTGCAATCCTTCCATAGATGTGTGGGGCGCCCCTAGTCCGTGTCTCGGGCGGGGCTCATTAGTGGTTGTTCTAGAGATGGGCACGACCCCGGGGATCGGCGGTTTACCCTGCGTCTCGGTTGTTTACCCGTCGTTGGCATTGGCCACAAACTCTAGGTTCCGTCGCCTTATGTTTATTCTGCCTTGATTCCCCGGGTTATCTTTCGACCCTTTCCATTGCCGTTCCTTTTTCCCTTTTCTTCTCATCGTCGGGTTGGGATCCTTGGTACTTCGGAATCGGTATTTGACTAAAGGCGCCATCGGTGTGCCCATATCGTGAGGTCACGTTTAAAGCGCCCGGTTTTCCTCGGGGCTCAAAGCAGCAATTTTCTCGGCATAAGAACCGGAGCGGCATCCATCTTATCGGAGGAATGAATTATCTCCTTGACCGGCGTACCCAATGGGGGTGGATTCACCTTCCTCTTACGCAATCCGTCAAGTCCACAATCGACATGATTGCTTCGGTGTCCTTGAAGTTACGGATGAACCCGGACCTTTAAGTCGCCCCATGAGCCAATGGAATTGGGTGGTAAGCCCTTCCAAGGACCGGGCTGTTCCATCTAACATCATGGTGAAATACTTAGCCATTGCAGCGTCCGGACCCTAGCGGCTCCATGGCCATCTCATAACTCTCGATCACGCCCGGTGAAATCGGCCGTGTAATTTAGTACCTTCGAGGTCCCTTGAAGTCTTTAGGGGGCGTACATCACGTGAAACCCGGCACCGAGCAAGGGACACCGCCGGTTCTAGTGGCTACTCCTGCCTCAGCGGCGTCATTGGATACTCGGGTGATCGTTCTCTGGCGTGCTTGGTCTGGCGGATTATAGCCCCCGGGTTGGTTATGTCATTGGGCATTGCTTGATAAAGCTTGGACTCCGTCGTCTGTTGTAACTTTCGGGCTCCGGTTACGGCGGGGTGATACCCGGGAGGGAGTTGAATGAATCTGTCTGGTTGAGAATAGGTCTCTGGCGGCGAGGGCTATGCGGAGGGCTCTCGAACCTCTGGGTTTCCCTTCTTGCCGGGTCATCACCTCCCAAGGAAGAGCCGCTGCCTTGGCTTCGATTAAATTCTCCATGGGGGTTGGAAAAAGTGGCCGGTGGAATGGCCAATGGGGTGGCATGCTCACGTGGCGGCACCATATCCGTGGCCAGTCCTCTTTCAAATTTCATAAGCCGATCAGCCTCGGCGGGTTACTAGGGCCGGCTCGGGCGTAAAAGAAACCGGGGTTGTAATTGGAAGTGAGGTGCGTTTTTACGATGTCATCTCCTCATTACCTCATTGGATCGTTTAAGCCTCATCGTGGTTTGGTAAACCGGCCTGTGGCGTGCCCGGGCATCGAGCCGCCGTTCGCCTTGCCCCTTTGGCGAAGCGTAAATGGAATAGTCCGTCGGATGTCCTCGGCTACCAAAAGGCCTCCTTGGCACAAGGCCTCCTCACGCCTTTGAATCTTTGCTCGTCATGCTCATCCTTTCCGGCGGGAATAACCGTAGCGGTTAACGGGGCGTAAAGTTTGTCCATGAGATCCCCGGCCTTTGGCCGGCAGAGGGGCCCCTGGCGCTCGTCGGGCGTGATCATTGGGCTCTTTGTAAAGTTTGAACCGGTGAGTTCCGACCATGAAGATTGGCCCATCTTGGCGGCTCGCCGAGTGCAGGAATCCGGATGCCGGGAACAGCCCCCAAGTCGCCATCTTGTACGATACAGGAATTTTGAGCGGTGGACAGTCTCCGTCGAAAGGGCGGCCGTCTCACCCCATCTTCAAATCCGAAAAATTCCTCTCTGGGGGCCACGAAGGCCACACCTCATGACCGGCTGAGTCCGGGTCTTCCTCGCCTGGCCCGTCTCCGGAGTCGGTGCGGTTTCACGCTCGGGGCCCGGCTCCCGATCCGGCCCGATGAAGGCGTGGATTCCGCCGAAGGGACCGGTATCCGTACTCAATTGAGCCAGCGTCGGGACCCCGGCCTTCGTGTGGGTAGATCTTGCCGCGGCGACTCTTGGTCATTCCGGCCCTCGTACCCCAGGCCCTTGAAGTTGCCCTTGAACTCAAATCCACCGTCCGCTGGCCCCATGGTGGGCGCCAACTATCGTGGAATAGTCCGTCGAATGTCCTCATGAAAGGACTTGGTTGTGGAGCCATTGAACTAGGAAGCTTGGAGGGTTAAATCGGGACAAGGGACCGAGAGAGTTTATACTAGTTCGGCCCCTTGGGTGAAGGTAAGGCCTCGTCTAGTTAGGTTGATATTGATGTTTGATAACCGGGGAGGCGAGATCCGCTATGCGGCTCTTGATGAGTTGTTTCTTGCCCTAAGCCTTGGCAATTGTCCCCTTTCGGGTTGGCCCTGTGGCATCTGAAATCCGACCCGCTTATCAACAATGTCAAATTCGGTGACTAGTTAAATCTACCTTATGTTACAAGTCATGCCATCATGGCGGTTTTATTACAAACCTTAAGTGCTTTGTGGGCCTTAAACCTTTTATTGAACCGCCATCTTCATCTTGACCTTGGGCTTCCTGATGAGTCCTCTTTGCGTAACCCGGCCCCTCTGGGTGGCTTAACAAATAGTCATATCCCCAATAGCTCTGAAAAGGCGGCAGGGTATGAATGTTTAGTTGCTCAACGTGTTTTGGTGTCCGAGTCCACGGTGAGCAAAATCGAGGCACAATTTGTTTCCATACAAAGGGAGTTGTGAAGGAACATTCATTGCAGCGTCATCATAGATGGGCCGGCTGCAACAACTTGGCTAGTATGGAGATGGTGGGAAGCTATCTCTCACCACAAGACCACATCCACATCCTTTGACATCCAATGGTTCAACAACAGCGGCAAGGTTAAGGTAACAAATCTTGTTAAATTGTGCATTTTAGTATCTCTACATATGCTGATTATGTGATTGTGATGGGTACCTATGCAAGCATGTTCCTTATTACTTATGGACCATGGCAATTTGATAAAAATTATGTACACCATGGAAGAAACAATCGATATACTCTTGTTCATAAGGACAAAAATATTACTTTGCTTCCTATGACTCCCATTCCACTTTGAAAGATGATATTAATAGAGCTAATAAAACAAAACAAAGAAAAATAAGAGTGAAAATCAGATTGTGGCAAAAAATTTGAAACAAATTTTTGCCTAATAGTAAACCATCTAGTGTTGCTTCTAAAATTAAATTGAAAAGTGCATGTTTATTTGCTAAATCGTCTTGATGGCTAGATTTGATAAATTTGTTTTTATGCTTTTTGTGCAAGAGAATTATTTTCATTGGGGCGTGCTTTCCTCTTTGCCTCCTGCGTCACTAACATTTTGCGAGGAGTTAATTGGCGTCTTTTTAACACCCCGGCTTATATCTCCCCGTGTGAAGCACGACTTAAGAGCATAACCCATGGTGGTTTTTAAATAAGAAGGTCATCTTCACACAATCCCATGTAATGAACAAGAATGTGATAAAGAGAGTTGGCTTACAATCCGATTCACAAAATACATAATTAAGATCATACATCATTCAAAATACACTCATAACGGCTACGGTCAAATCCAAATGAAAAAGACAACCCCAAATGCTAGATCGATGGTTTGGGCCCTCTTGATCATCCGGAAGCGAAACATAATGCGACCAAGGTCCTCGTCAAACTCCCTTGAGCTCGATTGAGCCACTTGCGCTAGTATCCTCGGTTTTGCATCTTTTTTGGTAGAATCGGTGAGCCACGGGGACTCGGCAATCGACCGCGAGATCAAGACTATTAAGCTTGTAGGTAGGAAAGGGGTAATATGGTGGAGCTGGGCAAGCACTAAGCATATATGGTGGCTAACATACCAAGTGAGGCGAGAAAAACAACGAATGGTGAGGCTAGAAGCGATCAAGTGATCCCAGGAACTTACGTTCATACATAACCAAAGGTGTTCACTTCCGGACTCCCCAAGAAAGAATCCATCACACACGGTTGATGCATTTTAATGAAGTCAAGTGTCAAGTTATCTACAACGGACATTAACAAATTCCCATTTGCCTCTTGCTGCCGGACGGCTTTGAAAGATAATACCTGCGGGGTGTCCCAACAACCCATCATAAGCTCTCACGTTCAGCGAAGGATATACCTTCCCGGATAGACTCGTCGGTCTCGGAATCCGGTTACAAAGAAATTTCGACAATGGTAAAACTAGACCAACCAAAGCCGCCCAATGTGCCCTCCCGATAGGAATCCCGTATCTCGTTCTCGGGCACCGGATAAGTCAAGCTCGAGTAAAACCGGGCCTCGAGTTTCCCGTGGTGGGCCCAATTCCTTAGTTCGAACCAACACTCGGAGGAGCACTAGGCGGGGGGGCTAAAATAAAGATGACCCTCGGGCTCGCGAAAACCCAAAGGGAAAAAAAGGTGTAGGTGGCAAATGGTAAAACCAAGGTTGGGCCTTCTTTGGAGGAGTTTTATTCAAAAGCGGTTCAAGGGGTCCATAAATCACCCAAGCATAAGGAGCATAAAATCAAGGAACATAACACCGGTATTGGCCGGAAACTAGGGGGAGTGGAACAAAACACCAATCATATGGCTGAGCCTTCCACCCTTTACAAGTATATAGATGCATTAATTAAATAAGAATTTGTGATATCCCAAAATATCCATGTTCCAACAAGAACAATCTTCATCTTCACCTTAATAGGCTATAAGAGAAATTTGAAAAAGCGGTGACATAGCAAAACAACGGTTTGCTAGGAAAGGTGGTTCGAGGTTTGACATGGCAATATGGGAGGCATGATAAACAAGTGGTAGGTAGAGCTAACATAGCGATAGAAGGGCAACTAACAAAGCAAAGATAGAAGTGATATCGAAGGTATGGGTCATCTTGCCGCAAAGTTCTCGAGTTGTGAAGGCTTGATCCTCGTAGGCATTCTCAAGGGTTCCTCGTGCACATACTCGTCTCCGGCTCTACCCAAAGCAAGAACACAAACAATGGAACCACAATCAAACATGGAGCAATTCACAAGCAACATGATGCAATACATGACATGATATCGAGATGTGATATGCAATCATATCACGGGCCCCGGGCGGGAAATGATGAACAAGACATCAACAGCAACCCAAGTATGCCGCTAGAAAGATGAGATGATTTGGTTGAAATCGATATAAAGATCAGGAATCGGATGCACGGTTTGCAAATGGCAATCAAAACAAGAATGACACAAATCTGCGATTAACGACCGCGATGCCTTAGCATGCAACAAAACCATGCTACAGCACCCCAACATAATAACAAAGCATATGGCGGGATCTGGGAGATGCTTGACAAAGAGAACAACGTCTCCTTAAAATCACACCATAGCAGGATCAAACAAGCATGGCAAAAGGCGAAAGATAAGGCGGGGACATGGCATAAACGGCATCGGTGGCAATGTTGGAGAAAGCAATCGACATCTACGGAACTTATATTATCAAAAAAACATGGCATGATTCTACTAAAATCATAGAACAAAAGTCCCTTCTTGACCATGAGCCAAAAGGATCGGGAAGATATGATTGCACCTATGTAAACATAGCAAGTTTAGATTATGATTAAAAAGCCGGGCATGGCATTGACAGCATTATGAAGGCATTTTTGCGAGCTCGATCCACTCACCACAAGTCATTGAATGACAAGATAAGCATAGAACCAGCAAGAATACATGTTTATGAAACTAAACATGGCAAGAACAAGTTCATATCATGCAAGGATCCTTCCAACAACCTTGGCAAAATTGAATATCATGTAAACAATGGCATTTTATAACAAAAAGTAGAGCAAGAAAATGACCCTAGACTACTCCATAATTGCAAACAGGGGCATGAATGGATATAGCATAATCATATGTTCAAAACCTCCTTCCCTGAAGTATTACAAAATATGCATGGATCTCTGTGGCCATCATGTTTACATGGCATAAAAAAAAAGAAACGGGGACTAAAATCGGCAACATCGGAGGCCCTGGTTTGCATGCTTGTGCTAGTCAACATTGATCACAAAAAATACATGGCATACAGCCTTAAAGATGGCATGGCATAGTTCAAAACACATGTAGGGCTCAAGTTCATAAGATGCACACATCAATCATGGCAAAAATGACAAAAGTGCATGTTACGATAAGAATCTGAAGCTAACATCACCAAGCCCTCTTCCAACAGCATTTAAATCAAGATGACCTCAAATGAACATGGTCGAATGGAACAAAATGAATAGCCATCCCGATGAACATTTTGATATATTATGCGCATGAAGCGGACTCGATGGGGAGTTATGATCCGATGAATATGGCAAAATAATGTTGAAAAATGGAGGATTTTGGGTCCCCTAAGCTGGATCTGGATCTGGTTGCATGTGGATCGGGGGACGGTGACTCATTTTGGTCTGGGAGGCCGGGGCGGGGTCAGGCGGCCGTGCGCCGTATCCGCCCGGAAAGGCGGCAAGGAAACACGGCGGCCGGGCCTTTGGGATCCGGAGAACGGCAATGGCCGGCCATCTTGGCCCCAAGGGGATCTTGGCGAACCGCAGCCAGCGGCCGAAGGCGGAGGGGCCGAAGCGGAACCCTTGAGCCGAGGAACAAGGCCGGGAGGGGCAACCCCGCCAAGGCGGCAACCAATATGGGTTTGAAATCGGGATTGGGCCTTTTGGGGAAGTGGAGTCCAAAAGGGGTTTCCCCCCAATCGGCTGCAAGGCTGGAAGGAAGTGGTTTAGGGCTTTTAGGGGTTTTGGGCGAAAAAAAAGGGCCTTTTTTATAGGTTAAGGGAGGCAAAGGAACTCCAAATGGGGGAAATTTGCCCACCACGGTGGTATCCGGCCCACAGGAGGGCTTGGAATTTGATTAATGGTTTAAAAGGGCGGGGGGGTGTTGGGCGGAACCCAAAAGAGGCCTTCTTGGTTATAAGGGGAACCCGTTGGAGATCAAAGCGATAAATGTACGAACAAAACAAAGCGGCCCCAACCGGGGGAATACCAAGGCCACTTAGGGGCTTGGGTTCCAATTTGGAAATTAATGGGTTTAACACCCTTTTCCAAAAGGGGCAAGGAAATCCCTTAGGTTGGCTGGGGATTTTCCGGGAATTCCCAAACCAAGACCAACGGGGAAAAAGTTTCGGAATGCAGAGGCGCCGACAAATTAATTGCAATTTTGCCTTGTTTGTTCCATACATGAACAAATGGCAAAACGAAAGACAAAAAAACCAAGGAGAATCCATTTAGGCCTAGGAAAATGGAAGAATTGGGGTTACAAATTTAAAGTTAATTTCCGAGGGGTTACCATCTTTCCATAAAGGGGTGGCCGGGATTTAAACCTAATTTGGAATTGAGTGGATTGCCTTTTGGGTTTAACCCAATGCACCATCTTTCCAATGGAAATGAAGGAAGTTTTACGTCCAAATTGGGGCGTTTGGGTTATTTAACCTTTGTCCTTTTGTTTTATATTCTTTGGAAAACTTTGGAACATTCACGTGTTTTTTATTGTTGGAGGCTTTTTTTAACCTTTGGGAATGCACCTTTTCCCGGCAGATTTTATGGCTTATGTTGGTCTCCACAAATTAATTCCCAAATTGAATTTGGAGTTGGAACCACCAAAAGTAAAAATTGGGATTTTTGGCCTTTAAACTAAGGGTTTTGGGGTTTCAGCCTTTTGGGGGTTAACAAAATTTCCCCCATAATTTCATGGGATTAATAGCGGAAAGTTTTTCGTGCCCTTTCATTGGCGAAGGGAAGGGTTTCCTTTAGCTAGATTTATGTAAATTCCTTTAAGAAACATTTGGAACCTTCAGGGTTTTATTGCTTCGTGATGGGCGGTTTTGGAACCTTGGGGGAAGGACCTTTGGCCACAGGCCGTTCTTTCTTGATGTTTCTTCCCGGGGAATTAAGGACAAAGAAGGTTAATATTGGAGGGGCCCTTGGCCAAAACAATCCCAATGATTTCCTTGGTTCTTTGGGTTCCCCTTACCCGTTTGGGGAGGAGGACCGGCCCGGGGGGGCGTAGGGGAAATTTCCAAAATTTTCCCCCCCCTATTGGGTGGAGAAAAGGAAGGGAGGAGAAAGGAAGGGCCCCCCTCCCAAGGTCGGAATTGGGCCTTGGCGTTGGGTCCTTCCCCCTTTCCAAAGGCCCAATAAGGCACCTTACTTCCGGAACCTCCGGAAGGTTTTTCCAACTACGGCCTTTCGGTGGCCTTTATTCCGTCCAATAAACCAAAGTTCCTCGGCCTTTGAGGCTTGCGTCTTGTGTTCCTTCAGGGCTTCCGCCCTTAAGGACCCAAAATAATAAACCAAATGAAATTCGTGGAAACCTTTGCGTGGGAACCCGGTTCAAGAACAATTGTGCTAGGGGCCCCTCCCGGTAATAAAAAGGAGGGAAGGAGGGGCCAAGGGTTCCCCCTAAGGCAAACCACCCAAATCGGTTTGGCCCCCTTTTAATCGGAGTTAGGAGAAAAGGAAAGGGGAAAAAACCCCCTAATTCAATTGGGTTGGGGGCGCCTTTCGTTTTCCTCCCTCCAATAACCAATTAAAGGCAACTTAATATTTACGGGGGTTGGGTAACCTCTCGGAATTGGTAAAATTTCCAATCTCAAACGGAACCCTTTCCGGGCCAAAAACCTTTAATAATCAATTCTTTAGTTTGGAACCAAATTTCCTCCTCGGGTCATTCTATACATGGGAACTGAAACAAAGGAACAATCAAAATACTAAATTCATAATGGAAGGGATCCTTGAAACCTTAACTTGGGACCCTTGGTTTCAAAAACAATTTGTTAGGAAGGAAACCAAACCTCTCGGTTCAATAACCAATAAGGGAACCTAGGGCCATTTTTTCCTAATATTCACAAAGATTATTTTCCGGTTAAACCGAAAAAAACATTTTTCCCTTTGTATGGTAAATTTAACTTTAATTCCTCTGGATAATTTCCCAGTTCAACTAGGTTTCAAAATCTTTTACCGTTGTAATAATTCTAACAACCCTTAATCTTTGGGTTGAAATTTTGCTTGGAAGGCTTAAGTGGATGGAATTGAAGGGAACCCGAAATCCTTCTCCCAGGAAGATTGGAGGAAAATCCTTAATTTTCTCGAAAATTCCGCCAACCTCAAAGTACCTTTTCGGAGACACCTTGGAAACACCTTTATAATCCCCGGATTTCTTGGCGTTTGGAAGCACCAAAATGTTCCCTTCCGGTAGCCAAGGGGTTTGCTTTAACCAAGGGCATAGGAAATGTAAAGTATGGGCAATTTAGAAATCTGGATCGGGTCAAAAGCAATGGAAATTGGGTTTATCCAATCGAAAACATTCCTTAGTCCTTTTGGTTTTAATTTCTTAACAATTTCCTTGTTCCATTGGTTTGGAAACCTCCTCTGATTAACAAGGCTAGTCAAGGGTAAAGAATACTAGGACCTTGGTTTGGCATAAAACATTTTATTTTCCTTTAATCTTCTGCGGTTAAACTTTATCTTGTAATTAAAATTAAATAAATAACCCTTTTTTTGCCTTACCATTTTCCTTTTCCCAAACTTTGCATAAATTTTGTAATCAATTAAAGGTTTTGATTCTAACCCCATGGATCTTTGTTTTAATCATTGGGTTTTCTTGGAAAAACTTTTATTCAAGTTCCCCTTTTCGAGAAATTTTATCTTTCCAAATCTTATGTCTCCCACAATAATTTGGAAATGGAATTACTTTCTTGAAATTGGCTTGGCTCTGTAAAAATCTTTGGATTCCCTTTCAAAGGAATTCCCTCCGGAATTGGTCCAAAAGGATTTTATTGGACCGTTGCCCCTTTGGTAATAAAACCTTGGGAATATAAACTCCTTCTTCGAAATCCTTCAGGTGCTTTTAAAGCCAAACTAATTAAATTCGCTTACTAACCATAGGCGGCTTTGCTTTGAAAGGGGGCCCCCCTTTAAAAAAAACCGGGGTTTGGGGGGCCCCCAAAATTCCCGGGAACCCAATTTCCTTTTAAATTTAAAAAATTTTTTTTTTTTTTTTTTGGGGGGCCCCCCCTTTTTTTCCCCCCCTTTTTTTGGTTCCCCCGGGGGCCAAAGTCCCCCCGGGGGGGGGTTTTCCCGGGGGGGGAAAAAAAATTTAATTTTTTTCCTTTGGGGGGCCCTTTGGCCCAAAAAAAAAATTTTAAATAACCCCCCCTTTAATTTTAAAAAAACCCCAAATTCAAAAAATTTTTTTTAAAAAAAATTTTAATTTTTAAAAATTTTTCCCCCCCTTTTTTTTTTTTTTTTCCCCGGGTTTTTTAAAATTTAAATTTTTTTAAAAATCCAAAAATGGGAAATTTAAAAAATAAAAAAACCCCCCCCTTTTTTTTTAAATTTTCAAACCAAAAAAGGAAAAAAACCCCCCAAAAATTTAAATTTTTTTAAAAAACTTGAAAACCCCAAAAAAAAGGGGTTTTTGGTTTTCCCAACATTTCCCCCTTTGGGGGGTTTGGGGGGGTTTTTTTGGTATTCAGGAATGCGTTTTTACATCCATTTGCCAAATTTCATAATCATAAAATCCGGATTCTAACATGATTGGACGGACTTAAGCATAGCTAGGGTGAGAAGGTCTCATCGTAGTCAACCCTTGAACTTGTCGAAAACCTTTTTGCAACAAATCGAGCTTTGTAAACGATAAGATTACCGTCGGTTCGGTCTTCTTCTTGAAGATCCATTTATTTTCAATTGCTTGTGACCATTGGGCAATCACCAAAGTCCATACTTTGTTCTCATACAGGATCCCATCTCAGATTTCATGGCTTCAAGCCATTTTGCGGAATCTGGGCTCACCATCGCTTCTTCATAGTTAATGGGTTCATCATGATCTAGTAGCATGACTTCGAATAGGATTACCGTACCACTCGGTGTGGATCTTACTCTGTTAGACCCTCGAGGTTACGTACTAACTTGATCCGAAGTTCTATGATCATCATCATCAACTTCCTCACTAGTCGGTTTTGGCGTCCAGAACTGGTTCCTGTAATGTATTATTTTCCAACAAGGGGTAGGTACAATTACCTCATCAAGTTCTACTTTCCTCCCTCACTTCTTTGAGAGAAACTCCTTCTCTAGAAAGGATCCATTCTTAACAGCGAATGTCTTGCCTTGGATCTGTGATAGAAGGTGTACCATTCTCCTTTGGGTATCCTTGAAGACACATTTCTCCGATTTGGGTTCGAGCTTATCGGGTTGAAGCTTTTCACATAACATCGCATCCCCAAACTTTAAGCGACAATTTTGGTTTCTTGCCAAACCATAGTTCATAAGGTGTCGTCTCAGCGGTTCGGCGGTGCCCTATTTAACGTGAATGTGGCGTCTCTAAAGCATAACCCCAAAAGCGATAGCGGTAAATCTGTAAGAGACATCATAGATCGCACCATATCAAGTAAAAATCGATTCTGACGTTCGGACACACCATTCTTTGTGGTGTTGGGTGGCGTGATTGCTATTCCATTGTTTTAAGTGTAGCCAAACTTCGTAACTCAAATATTCTCCTCCCGATCGGATCGTAGAAACTTTATTTTCTTGTTAGATGATTTTCAATTCACTCTGAAATTCTTTGAACTTTTCAAATGTTTGAGACTTATGCTTCATTAAGTAGATATACCCATATCTGCTTAAATCATTGTGAAGGTGAGAAAATAACGATATCCACGAGCCTCAACATTCATGGACCACATACATGTATCTATGATTTCCAACAAATCTTTGCTCTCTCCATAGTAGGAGAGCAGGCGTTTTAGTCATCTTGCCCATAAGGCCGGTTAAAGTACCAAGTGATTCATAATCAAGAGGTTCCAAAAGTCCATCGGTATGGAGTTTCTTCATCGCTTTACACCGATATGACCTAAGCGGGTGCCACAAATAAGTTGCACTATCATTATCAACTCTGCATCTGTTGGCTTCAACACTATGAATATGTTATCACTACTATCGAGATTCATCAAAAATAGACCACTCTTCAAGGGTGCATGACCATAAAGGTATTACTCATATAAATAGAACAACCATTATTCTCGATTTAAATGAATAACCGTCTCGCATCAAACAACATCCGGATATAATGTTCATGCTCAAGGCGGCACCAAATAACAATTATTTAGGTCTAATACTAATCCGAAGGTAGATGTAGAGGTAAGCGTGCCGACCCGATCACATCGACTTTGGAACCCGTTTCCCCGCGCCGTCACCTCGTCCTTTGCGGTGTTAAGCTGTAGTCCACTTTGAGTTGCAAATATTAGAGAACCGTATCAAATACCAGTGCTCTGCGAGCTCTAGTAAGGTACATCAATAACATGATATCACATATACCTTTGTTCACCTTCCATCCTTCTTATCGCCAAATACTTGGGGCGGTTCCGCTTCGATGACCGTCGCTTGCGATGAAGACTAGTTTCAGGCTTAGGTCCATACTTGGGTTTCTTCTCTTGAGTAGCAACTTGTTTGCTGTTCTTCTTGAAGTTCCTTCTTCCCTTTGCCCTTTTCTTGAAACTAGTGGTCTTGTTAACCATCAACACTTGATGCTCCTTCTTGATTTCTACCTCGCAGCCTTTAGCATTCGAAGGCTCGGAATTCTTATCCATCCCTTGCATATTATAGTTCATCACAAGCTCTTGTAGCTTGGTGGAAGGTGGAGAATCATCGATGGCGCTATCATCGAAGAGTAACTCCGGTTGAATCAAGTGATTACAATACCCGGACATCTTGAGTATGCTCCTTGAAGAACTATTCTCCTCCATCTTGCGCTATAGAACTTATTGGAGACTTCATATCTCTCAATCCGGGCATTCTTACGGAATATTAACTTCAACTCCGGAACATCTCACATGCTCCATGATGTTCAAAATGTCGTTGAAGTCGGTTCTAACCGTAAAGCATGGCACATTGAACTATCGAGTAGTCATCGGGTTTGCTCGCGGACGTTCTTAGCGTCGTCGGTTTACGCGAGCAACTGGCGGTGCTTCGGGGCGTAATTTTACGTGCAGCAATGAGGATAATCCTCAAATTCGGACCCGATCCGGCGTAGTTTACCATCATCTTTCAACAGCTTTCTCAAGGCAGCATTAAAATTCAGCGGAACAACAGCGGGACATCTATCTAAAATCAACATAGACAAGCAAGATACTATCGGGTTACTAAGTTCATGATAAATTTAAGTTCAATTAATCATATTCCAGAACTCCCCTTAGGCAGACATCTCTCTAGTCATCTAAGTGATCACGTGATCAAATCAACTAAACCATAACCGATCATCACGTGAGATGGAGTAGTTTTCAATGGTGAACATCTAATGTTGATCATATCTACTATATGATCCACGCTCGACCTTTAGGTCTCCGTGTTCGAGGCCATATCGCATATGCTAGGCTCGTCAAGTTTAACTTTGGATATGCGTGTCTGGCTTACCCGTTGTAGATGGACGGAGCTTATCACCCGATCATCACGTGGTGTGCAGGCACGAACTTTGGCAGCGTGCATACTGAGAACACTTCTTATTTTTGGTGAAGATCATCTTAAAATGCTCTTTCAATCAA